>DF357215.1:0-38272 GCA_000787875.1 Solanum virginianum | reverse complement strand
ATTTTCCTCCAGTGTAGTAGAGTTGCAATCTATTCAGGGCGGAGCTACGTTCATCTGAGAGGGTGGTCAAATTAACACCTTTCGTCGAAAAACTTTTTCGAATATATAGGTTAACTATAGATATTTTGATATATATATATATATATCAATTGTTGAACATACAAAAATCACCACTCATGTTCTAAAAGTATGAACACCCTTGACGAAAATGGTAGCTCCACCACTGAATTATCTATTCCATTTACATGACTATCTAATCAGTATTTTGTGCAGGTTAACTATTAGATGTAAGGATTGAATCTTGGTGGTTTATAGCAAAGGAAATTAATGTTTTCTTCCTTGAATTATTGGTGATTATTAGGATTCTCGAGGATTTTGAGGTTTTTATTGAATTTTTAGGAGTTCACGGGTTCAAGCCTTGGAAACGGCCTCTGGCAGAAATGCAAAGTAAAGGCCGTAAAGCTGTACAATAGACCCTTGTGGTCAGGTCCTTCCCCGGACCCTGTGCATAGCGGGATCTTTAGTGTACCGAGCTTTCTTCTTATTGAATTTTTAGGAGTACTGCCCAAGATAGAAGAATTGAGGATTATACATCAGTCTCATGCCTATTGTTTTGAAAAAAAAGAAGCTTATGTATACCTCATGGGAAGGTAGAGGATTAGGGTAAAAGTTAGGTTAGTGATCATTCCCTTTTCCCAGAGTTCAGTATTATTCGTTTCGTTCCCTTATTTTTAGATTCCTATCACTACGTGTTGTTTCGAGTTGATAACTGGTTATCGCTTTTGTTTGTTGCTATTGCCTCCTTTCCATTATTTGTTCGTCTGAGGGTCTTTTGGAAACAACCTCTCTACCTTCATAATGGTAGGGGTAATGTTTGCACGCACTCTACCCTCCCTTGAACTCACTTGTAGGATTGAACTGCATTTGTGGTTGTACCTCCTGCCACATTGAGGGCGTGGTTTATGACTCTCTTCCTCCAGAAAGTTTCCAAAAGAAAATTATTCAAAAAATAATTTTATCCCGACCTGCTGGATTCGAACGAGCGACCTTAGGATATCTGAAAGGTTTAACCCTACTGGAATCCTCTGTTCTACGGACTGAACTAAGGTCTCGGTTGTATATAAACCCTGTCTAGTTGATAATATTATGAGGTGATCTATCTTATTAAATTTCAAGAATGTATACTCGCCATCCACCATTTTACAAAAAATAAATGCTTGTGGATTATTTATGTATGCTTGGTGAGCTTCTGGCTTTTTGGCCCGATGACTGTTTGCTGTATTAATTATTTCAACTGGTTCTAAAAATCATACTTGTCCTCATGATGTTCTTTTGCTCATTTGCTTTTTCTATACCCTCTGCATTTCATTCACCTAACGCTTGCAGTTCAAGATTAGCTGTCTATTTATCGTTTTACTTCAAACTCTTGTTTTCCCCCGGTCTTTTTCAAATACACAGACAATTCAGTCTAAAGAGTTTGCTCAATGTGAGTTAGAAGATATTTGCGACTGTTACGTCATGGTTGTCTTCATTATATTGTTCTATGAAAATCTGAATATTTATCTTAGAAGATATTTGTGATAGTTTGATAGCGGTTTTCTTCCTTATATTGATCTATAAAAATTAGGAATTATTGGTTTAGCTTTGTTGACTAATGTACCTTTTGTTGTGGCATGTATATTATTTCTTCGACCAGTTGTGGCTCCAAAGAAGCATAACCTGTCATGATCCATGTACGCTGCATCCTTCTCGTTATTTCTCTCATATTTCCTTTTGCACCACTACCTGTGCCCCCCACCCCAGCCGACATTAGAGACAATTGGTTGCTTGTTGGTTATTAGATTGGTATATAGAAGCTAGTTATTGTGGCTCTGGGTTTCTAACTGAAATTTTAAGCCTCTGCCTGGATTAAGAAATTGGAGATTGCGGGGAATCTCACACTACTGAAGTGAGAATATATTTTATAAGCTGCTATTGCCAATTAGTTATAAATTCTTTCTTGCAACACTTGTCAGAGTAGACATTATTAAAAATAATAAAGCCTTTTTAAGCACCTCTTGTCAGAGTGAGAGTATATTATATGTAAAACCCCTCTTCCCTAGATGAAAATAATAGTAAAAAGATGAAAAAAGAATCAATCCGACCTGCCGGATTCGAACCAGCGACCTAAGGATATCTGATAGGTTTTACACCCACTACAGTCCTCCGCTCTACCAACTGAGCTAAAGTCGGTTGCTATTGTTTCTTTCCAATGCTGTTGTTTTTAAGAAACTAAAAATGTTTATCTTGCCTAGTTCCAAGAATGAATATCCACTCAAAGCTACTGCTGAATATTTTCCTCCAGTGTAGTAGAGTTATGCAATGACCTTTATGATCGTTTTTTCCTTATCAAAGAAAGAAAAAAAGTTGGCAGCTCATGCTAACGCGTAAAATAGTTCTGGTTAATGATTGATCTTGGAGTCCTGATAACGTTGTAAGGTGATCTTACTTTGTGACTTCCGAGAATGAATTTTGTCTTCCATCTACAATTCTTAAAATGTTCGATGACTTATCTACCTTTTGGTCTGAAGTGTACATTACTTCTTCTATCCGTTCTGCTCCAAAGAAGCCCATATTGTCATGATCTATGTGCATTGCATCCTTCTAGTTATTTGCTGTTATGTTGTTCCATTTCCGCCAATAATTGTTCTCTAGGCATTCCTTCTGTTTCTTCTGAGCCGAGGGTCTATCGAAAACAACCTCTCTACCTCACAAAGGTAGAGGTAAGGTTTGTGTATATCCTACCCTTCCTAGACCCCATTGGGCATTGTTATTATTGTTGTTGTTGCATTCTTTCTGCATTTTGACGCCTAAGTATCAGTTTAACGTTCGTACTGTCTGTTTGTCTATATAAATTCTTTCCTTCCCCTTCACCACCCTGGTTCCCCGTTTCTTTTTATCAAACATTATACGTAGTGTATACTCTTGAAAATTGGTAAACGATTGGTATCTCAGGACATTGATGACCGTTGGATGCTTGTTTTTCTCCTACGTTGATGTAGAGAAACCAGTTGTTATGGGTCTATGTTTCTCTCTGGAATTCAACCCTGGATTAAAAAATTGGAAATTGCAGGGAATCAAACACTACTGATACAAGACTATTTTTTTATAAGTTGCTATCTCTAAAAATAATGATAATAAAGCCTTTTTAAGCACCTCTTGTCAGAGTGAGAGTATATTATATGTAAAACCCCTCTTCCCTAGATGAAAATAATAGTAAAAAGATGAAAAAAGAATCAATCCGACCTGCCGGATTCGAACCAGCGACCTAAGGATATCTGATAGGTTTACACCCCACTACAGTCCTCCGCTCTACCAACTGAGCTAAGGTCGGTTGCTATTGGTTCTTCAAAATGCTGTAGTTTTAAAAACATAAAATACCTATCATTTTGTGTTCCAAGAATGAGTTGCCCACTTCGATAGATTATTGTTTAATTTTGCCTTTACCTTGGAATCTTGAAAACATTGGAAGTGATCTTACTACAATAACAACAACAACATACCCAGTGGAATCCCACAAGCAGGGTCGAGGGAGGGTAAAATGTAGGCAGACTTTACCACTACCTCATAGAGATAGAGAGGCTGTCTCTGGGAAACCCTCGTCTCGAGAATCAAGCCCTGTACCTTTTTGCCTGAACTTTACATTATTTGTTCCACCAGTTCTGCTAAAGAAGTGTAAACTACCATGAACTACATCCATGCATCCGTCATAAGCAGAAAATACTAGAAGTGATCTTAGTGAGTTCCAATAATGATATTTGTCTGTCCATGTCCAATTTCAAGTATATGTCGCTGAGAAAGAAAGTTTTCAAATTGTTTATAACATGAATGGTTGCTTGTGTACCTTTTTGCCTGAACTTTACATTATTTGTTCCACCAGTTCTGCTAAAGAAGTGTAAACTACCATGAACTACATCCATGCATCCGTCTAATTATTTGTTCTCATTTTGTTACTTTTTCACTACTACATTATCTCTAGATATCGCTTATGCATTGCCATGCATAGTTTTCATTTCAACTTGTTGTCTGTTTGTCTATGTAAACTCCTTCTTTCCCCTCCACCATCATTGTTCCTTTTTGTTTTTCCAAATGTTATATGTCGTGTATATTCTTGAAATTCGATAAATGATTGGTATTTCATGATATTTGTGAAAGTTGAGTGCTTGTTTTCTGCCTGGATTATAAAAATTGGAGATTGCAGGGTATCTCACACTACTGACACAACAGTAAAATTATATTGGTAATAAATATTGTTGTCAGATTAAAATAATTATTTAGGAAAAAAGAGAAAAAGAACATGGAAAAAGAATAAATCTGACCTGCCGGATTCGAACCAGTGACCTAAGGATATCTGAAAGGTTTACACCCCACTGCAGTCCTCCGCTCTACCAACTGAGCTAAGGTGGTTGCTGTTGGTTCTTTCCAATGCTATGGTTTTGTAAGCATTAAAGAATGTTTACTTTGTTTTGTTCCAAGAATGAAGTCCCTCTCAAAGCTCTGCTGAATATTGTCCATCAGTGTTACCAAGAATGCCTATTGCATGACCATGAGCATTTTGTTCACTTATCGGAAAACGGTAAAAGTCTCTATGAGGTAGTGGTAAGGTCTGCGTATATTTTATCCTCTCTAGACCTCACTTGTGGGATTTCACTGGGTATGTTGTTGTTAAGAATATCTATCTTGTTTTGTTTTAAGAATGAATTCCCTCTCAAAGCACTGAATATTGCCCATCAGTGATATGGAGTTACACAATGACCTTTTTAAGGATTTTAGTTTTGGCTCTATTCTTTGAGCTTGGGGTCTATCGGAAACAACCTCTCTACCTCCAAAGTAAGAGTAAGGTTTGCTTACGCTCTACCCTTCCTAGACCCTACTTTGTTGGATTACGATATGTCGGTTGGAGATGGAGTTTTCTCATGGATGTCAATAGCGAGTTAAAAGTTTTCTCATAGTATCGACTTGTGGAAGTGATAATCGGAAGTATGTACTATGGACTTCTATACAATTACCTATTGCAATCACTTTCTCCACTAGTTTATCTCTAGCTTTTCCACGCGAGGAGTTTCAGTGAGATGAACTCTGACACTTCTAGTTAGTAAAATTTTCACAGAATCTAGATGAAAATCCTGTCGACATCTAGCAAAATGATCAATTAAACTTCGATCCAGCTTCTAATATACATCTATGTTTGGCTTCTCATTAGACGAAAAGTTTGAATATATGTCACGATTGTCAACTTGATGTTGGTATTTACGTGTTTTCTCCCTTCTTGTGGCAGGTGATGTGCACAGTTAATCATCAAGAAAGAAAGGAGTTGATAGAAGCATTACACAATAACAGAAAGCTCTCCGATCTTCCTAAGATTACTCAGGTTCGTATAGTCTATAATCTCATCTCTGCACTTCTCAACGTTTAGCAATTATCGATTGTTATTAGTTCTCGTACTGATATGATATCCACTTCCTATATGCAGCCCACATTGATAATATGGGGAGAACATGATCAGATATTCCCACTAGAGTTAGCTCACAGATTAAAAAGGTCAATCTTACAAAAATTAAACGACTAGCTTAGCATTTTGTCTGAACTTACGTTGATGGTGCAGGCATTTAAATGAGAACGCGGAACTAGTTATAATAAAGGATGCAGGACATGCAATTAACATGGAGAAACCAAAGGAGCTTTTCAAACACTTGAAGTCTTTCCTTCTTGATTCGCGCCCTCATACTAAGGACAACAGTAGTGGCAATAGCCACAAGCTGGATTAAAACAAGTGAAGACGACATTACATTGGAGGATTTTTTCTTTTCCGTGGTAATTTGGCTGAATCTCTTGGTTATCTAACTTCATTGCATTTATTTGTCACTTGGTTCTTGCAATCTCTCGGTTTCCATTCGTGAACACCTGCACAGAGTATTTGTTCTTTGAAGGTAGTTCCCTGAACGGAACAATATGATCCTAGATGTTCTCCTTTCCATCACTAACTTATTTAGGCTCAAAGTTTTAAGTTGCAAGGTCCTCTTCCACGCGACTTGATCTTTCATCAAGTAATTTTCGTGGCAATGTGGATGTCAACTTCATTGCCTTTCGTTTATATTGATTTTTCGTATAATTCTACTTCATTGACCAATGAGAACGTTAGAGGACTCTGCAATTGGTTAAAACTCGGTTTAAATAAGTTAGTGATGGAAGGGAGAACATCCAGGATGATATATTCCATTCAGGAGTTCCGTTCAATGAACAAATACTCTGTGTGGGTGAGATTCGAAAGAGATTCAAGAATGGACCCTGAGAGATTGCAAGAATCAGGCGATAAATAATGCTATGAAGTTGGATAGTCAAGAGATTGAAGCAAATTACTGGGAAAAATTCATTCAACATATTACACTTATTTCATTCTAGACCTATTTAGTATGCGTACGAAGTAATCGAAGTAGGTTTGACATCTATTATATATATATATATATACATAAAAAAATATTTTTATCATATATAGATAATATAATTTTTTACTGAAGGGGGTTCTGAACTCTCTAATTGTAATGTGGATCCGCCACTACTTGGTGGTAGCACAAGAAACATGCAATCACACACATCCAAAATTTAGCGTCAGTGGGTTTAGAATATGATCATTTTATGTGTAAAATGATTCGTTAGGTAGGTAATGTCTTGCTCAAATATTAGTTGTGTTTGAACACTCAGAATACAAATGTTTTTGAAAGGAGAGTATTATCAAATAAGGTGAAATATTTGAACACAAGTTTGAATTAGTCGAGCTTCGACAGGTACCGTACCAGACATCGTGCAAAAAATAAAAAATATTGTCCGACCTGCCGGAATCGAACCAGCGACCTAAAGATTATCTGATGGGCTTTTATAGCCAACTACAGTCTTCCGCTCTACCAACTGAGCTAAGGTCGGTTATACTCTAAATTATAATAAAATATTATTTATCTATAATATCATGATTATTGTGGAGATAGTTTATTAATGAAAATATATATATAGCCAAAAATAGACCATCCTTCAATTTTTGATGAAGTTGACTCGATAGTGATATGATCAGCTAAGATTTATTTGGCCACTCCAAAGCAATTGCAAATGGTCATTATGGAGAGATATGGAAAAAGCGAGATCTCGTGATATAACACTTGGCCTCCTAAAAGTAGAATAAGTTTGAGAATTGTCAACTTTTCATTTTGGTTTTCTATCCAATGTTCGCTACGCGCATTGAAACTCGACTAATTTCCTTGCATGAGTTGAGTAGTGTGAGAATTACAATCAAAAGTGCTTGGAACTGAGAAATAAAATTATATTATATTGACACATACAGAGAATTTAAATACTATGAAATATGAATGCAATGTGATAACTGTTATTTTACACAAAATGAATAACTATGAACAGTTTATTTTATAACAGTCAAAACAATACAAGCTTGCCAAAACTTCAATCTTCAGCTTCAGCTTCGAAACTTTGTATAATGGACTCGTCCCTCTACCCTATTTCGTAACTACAACATCTTGAAGAAGTGACTCTAAATCACTAAACCTGCACGAACGAACAAGTAAACGTAACTAGTCATGAATCCTCATTCCTAAAAGTTTGTTGAAGAATGTGTTAATATTCATACCTAACATCACTCAAGTCAGGATAGATTGCTATGGCTTCTTTGAAATCCTGTGAAACATGATAACGTGTCCGATCATGATGTTAATTTACGTTAAGCATGTGAGTCAATGGTATTGAGTACTTCAAAGGAAGACCAGAATGATATGTGTTACCTGATCTGCAGTAGATGAAGTGTAGGTAATCACACACGACATTCCAGCTCCGACTGCAGCCTGAGATATTGGTTTACAGAGTTCTGTCAAACACAGATGGTATGGAACAGCTGTAATGAACACTGCAGTTTACATATCCGGACCCTTACAATGTTATTTTGATCAGCTACATATACTTATTAAGAAGATGAAATTAGTTTCGAGAGAGAAGGCAACAATGTTCTAACGAGGTCGAGTTACAAGCTCAAATTGTTGCCTTGAAAATTTTGAGAAACTCTCTTGCCACATTTTATAAGAATAAAAAATGACTACTTCGAACTATAAAATATAAGCCCGTTACTGAAAAGCTGGGAGATGAACCTGTAGCCCGATGACGCTGTCCTCCACCACCAAACAATTGCTTTCTGAGACGCCAAGTTTCTGGACAAAAACCAAACCAAATGTACAAAAGAAGTACAGTAAATGTTAATAATACGTGGTATGCAAGTGCAAATATGTATAAGGCATAACACACAAATATGACTCTTAACTTGGGTTTAGCTGGCATCTATGACCTCTAACTTTACTAGCGCACAAGTAGGCAGTTTAACTATCCAAAACTTGAATAAACAGACACATCCATCCTTCATGGCACCCTACGATGTGTGTGTACTTGTTCAATTTTATATAAATTTAAGTGTCTACTTGTGTACACCCAAAGTTGGAGGATATAGATGACGACTGAAGCCAAGTTAAAGGGTGTCTTTCTGTATTATGCCTATTTATACTAGTAATTACCTTGACAGCTGTAATGTATATTGAAGGATCAGGCTTTTTTTCTTTCACATCATCACCTGGAAATTAAACAAATACAAATTGCAATATTCAATGAGTCCTGTGCTGATACACATAATAGTATGGGCAAGCTTTGTTAACGCCTTACAAGAGATACTCGTAAGTAATTTCGTAGTTCTGTAGAAAATGATTAATTTGTGAAGTAGCACGCGCTTTTACAGAAAGAGGTAGTATAAACCATCAAAAGAAGTCCAGATAAAGATACCTGCAAGGAAGCAATCAAGGCCATGGAACCGATCCTAAAAGAAGAAATTTGGACAAACAATTAACCATGTTCTACAAGAAATAGAATGATAAAGGAAACATGCTTCCAAAAATCACTTACAAGTCCTATAAGATTCTCAAGACAAAGTATAACTGAGCTTTTGGTTGCAGCAGAGCATACCGCAAGCAACTTGCCCTGGAATACAACAGAAAAGGCATTAATGCCACTAGACTCGGAATAACATTCTTTCTGAACGGATAACAGCAATGTGAAATACATGAATCCACTTTAAAATATTATCATCCTAGAAGCTCCTCAAAGTTATATTCTTTAGATAAAGTAACAAAAATCAAGTGCCGTTATAGGAGTAAGAACTGTAGTGTCAGGTAAATATTTATCTTACAGAAGCCTTGGCCTCATCCATCAATCTTAGAACTCCTGGTCTCGGCTTAACCTGCCAAAAGCAACACCAAATTGGTTAGTGAAATTGGATATGCTACGCGATTCAAGCGATTTAAGCAGTAACAGTGATGAATATAGATAATTTATCTTACAGTTCCAGATTTGATTATATCTTTGTACCTCTCAGTCTTCCAATCCTACGAAAAAGGGAAAAAAATGAAAAGATGCAAAGGGCGTCGCCACAGACAAGAAAATCATTGGAAGGAAATTAAATGAGATTGCGAAAAGAAACTATTAATAACAACAAAGCAAAAAACAATCGCGTAGTTTAGCCTTGAACTAATGACCCCCATCCATACCTTGTCATTCAAAAACCCAATTATAAGTGCTGCATTTCACATAGTACTTTTTTAAGTTATAACTAAACAATAAACATCTCATTCCCCAGCCTCCGGGTCAGCCTTCAGAGTTCCATCTACCCCAGCTATCATCCCACTCGTGTTTTACTCCTATCACTTGCCGTCCCCTTTCTATTTATCTGGTCCCTCCTAGTTCTTTTCCTTTTTTAGAATATTGTTTTATAACATCTGAGTGTTTAGAGCTTCGAGAATCATTCTTGAAACTCCGATAAGATGTTAGTGGTTAAGATACAGAAGTTATATCCAAGACTAACAACGAAAAGGGTAAGAATCACAAGCTAATGATAACGAGCAAATTGCACCATATCAATAAACAGAACTTCAATACCTAAGACACTGATATATAACTATATAAGACTCAAATGTGGAATCAAGTAGGGAAATATAGTACTTGAAGGGTATCGATCAGCTTGGCTCTATCGCTGTCATCCTCTGGAGGATTCTGAAAGATTGTTGAAGTTGGCCATCCATGCTCCTTAAAATACCTATCAAGACAATTCGAAACACTTCATCAGTGTATGATAATTTAGAAAAGTGTGAACAAACCTCATTTAAAAATCCACTGTTATGGACATAGTTATGGACCTGGGAAATAAAAATTAGTGGACTGTGCGAGGTCAAAGAAAAGGAGTGAAGTAGCCAATAAAGGAAAAATTATCAATATTCATCTACAAGATAAATATGGGACATTGTGAATCCACTATAGTTTTTCTATTCAGAGATCCCCCTCGTCTGCATTTTCACATCGAGAGTTTGCACATGCTAGATATTGTATAGGATACTGGCTAATAAGCATTAGGACACGACAAGGGAAAGTAGGTTGAAGGGGAATATGATGTTAAAAAAAGATACTGGTCCATGATAGATAGAGGGGTATGTCTATTGTTGTTGCAAAAGTTGTGCTTCTCATCTCCTCCTTTCCAAACTTGTCCATTTCTTGGGATCTCACAGGAGCATAGAGACACATAAGAACTCTTGAATGGAAAAGAGATTCCCATTTCTTCAAAACCAGTAGTCAATCCTATTCTCGATAGTATAGGTATACTGAAGAAAGAAAATAACTATATAGATGAGACTACCATCATTGCGAACCTAAAAATACGTCATGCACAATCGTGACGTTATGATTATCTCTTCTTATAAATTGAAGAATTCCATATCATATGAAATTCGAGTTCATTGCTTAAACGATCACTGAACTAATGGAAAATAAGTAAATGAAGTCACTTTTTCTTTCATATCCAACCCATAAAATACCTTTATACGATAAACTCTCTAAAATTCTCTGCAAGCAGAGAGAAAGAAGAACATTCAGCTTGCATTTGATCATAAATTTTCGATCAAATTTTTAAAAATTCATCTTCAAATATCTGTTTGGCTATAGATTTTGGGAGAAACTTCACTTTTACTTACAAATCAAATATTTTCACCACGTAAAATGCATATCCAAACACAATTTCAATAACTCAAATTTTCAAGTTTCATCAACTTCAAAATCTATGATCAAAAGCAAGCTTAGTGGAGAAAGATAGATAATACCATCGCATTTTGGGTTTTCCACCTCCAATTTGATTCTGCAGCACATCATAGAACTCAAGGCTCCAATTCAGCGGCTTATCATCATCATCAGAAGGGCATCGCACATTGAAATGAGCGAAAGCATCGTTATACGCTTGGCGATGAAGATGCTCGGATTCCAAAATAACGCCGTCGCAATCGAATATCAGAGCTTCTAATGCTCTCGTCGAAGAAGCTGAAGCTGAAGCTGAAATTGATAGCGATTTCGAAGGAAGAGTTCTTCGAAGTGATGGAATTGAAGGAGAGAAGAAAAGTGAATTGCGAGAAGAGAATGAGTAGCGTGAATATGGTGGAGAGATAAGTATGTTAATGGACGACGCCATTGTTGCAGGCTGCAGCAACTGGAGCTTTTTCGGTTATGGCGATTGGCGGGGGATTTGATTCGTGTGGTCGTTGGCAAATGGGGATTTTCTTTGAGATGTTTGCACAAGTAGCCTATTTGCACGTGTAGCCTCTTTGTAATACTCTTAAACTTGACGTAATTTGTTAATTTTATTTTCGAACTATTGACCGTCTTCAAAACATTTCTTTACTTGACTAACTGTACTTAAAATACACCTCTAATTTTGTAATATGAGTGAAATATACTCCTAAATTCTTATCAAATTTAGAGTTATTTTCAACTTTTTTTTTTACTTTTAATTAAGATCTTCATGCTCCTAGAATAGTTTGACACCATTTAATATGTCATGTAGTAGATTCGATGTATATTTAAGTTTAATTAATCAAGTAGATTAATATTTTTAATACTGTTAATAATTCAAAATAAAACTAATATTTTTTACCAAGTTCGAATTGTTTTCAATACTTTATGTTATGAGGAATTTTCACATATAGCCACTTAAAAATATCTTAATTATGCTTCTTCATAGATATAGTTTGGGTAATTACATTTCGTAACTATAGTTATAGCAACATTTGTAATTCGCGCAAACACTTGTATACATTTGTATAATTCGTTATACAATTTGTAGTTTTTGTATAATATTTATATATTTCGCTATACAATTTGTGTACTTTACTACGCCATTCGCAGTGTTTGTACATTTCGCTATACAATTTGATTCGTACATAATTTTTTGTATAATCGTGCACATCATTTGTATAAATCGCGTGAATTGTATAAAACTCAAACTGTAATTACAGCTAAATTTTTGTCGTGAACTATAATTAATTTAAGCTATAATTATATTAACTAATTAACTCATATATGTTTACTTATCCGCGTCGTTTTTCTCCCAAGTTGACTTAGACAATGTCCATTGGACTCTACCAAAAAAAAAAAAAAATTGCCCTTTAATTGGTATTGAATTTTTCTCTTTATTTTGAGCCACAAAAACAAAACCAATTTCACTCATTTCCAATTTCTCCCCAATTCTTCTCCATCTAGGTATACAGATTTAGGGCTAAACCTCTCAGTTAATTCAAATCCGAAATCTCAACAGAGAAAATGAACGGCGGAGATGAAGAAAAAGGCTTAATATGGAAGCTACCAGTAGTTAAATCAAAACAATTAGGCAAAATCGGACCTGCTTTCGGACTCGGCATTGGTTGTGGATTCGGTATCGGAATCGGTCTCATCGGCGGCGCTGGTTTTGGTCCTGGAATTCCTGGTTTGCAGCTCGGTTTTGGAGTCGGCGCTGGTTGTGGAATTGGTCTGGGTTTCGGTTATGCTGTAGGGAGAGGTTATGCTTATGATGATAATCGTAGATACTCTAATGTCGGTAAGGTTTTCAATCGCCCTGGAAATTTTCCTGATCATGATGAAGTAGGTCAATTGGTTGATGAAATTGTTGAGAATACTAAGAAGTTGATTAAAGCAACTTCACAACAGTTGGAAAAGTGGAGAAGGTAGGTACTAATTGTGCTTTGCTTTGCTTTGCTTAGCTTAGTTTAGCTTCTCCTTGAATGGTGAAACAAAGGTTGTATTCATTACTATGAAGGAATACCACCTAACTCTCTTCTTGTTCCTCGTGTTTGGTTCGTAAGCAAAAAATATTATCGTAAAGTTGTTTGTATATAATCTAGATAAATATTATGAGAGATGGAGGAACGTCTGTGTATAATTTAGACATTATGAGTGATAGAGGATCGGTGGTATTTAGACAAGATGATCGTTCATATATAATCTAGATAAATATTATGAGTTATGGAGGATCGTTTATATATAATTTAGACACTGTAAGCGATGGAGGATCGTTTGTATATAATCTTAGATAAATATTATAAGTAATGCACGGAGGGAGTGGTATAGGGACGGTGAGAATGAGTAAGGGTGAAGATAAAGTG
Organism: Solanum virginianum; assembly: GCA_000787875.1. Classification (NCBI taxonomy): domain Eukaryota; kingdom Viridiplantae; phylum Streptophyta; class Magnoliopsida; order Solanales; family Solanaceae; genus Solanum; species Solanum virginianum. The sequence goes on along the minus strand of DF357215.1, from coordinate 24,722 downwards.
TGTTTGATGGCGTGGGGATGTAATCAATGTCGAATATCACTTGTGATTTGTTAAAGCTTCTTTTTCTTATTTTTATTAGTGAACACTAGTTGCCCGTTGTATTGTATAGGTTAAATCTAATTTTTATTTTGATTGTTACTTTGTATGATTTAAAATTATTGTTAGGTAACGATGAAAAGTTTTATTTTATGTAACGATCAATTTGGTGTGATTGCATTGTTATGTGAATATTTTTCTTCTCATTTTGTCTTTTCTTATAATTTAATAATCTTATTTCATCCTTTATTCTACCTTTTCATAGTATCTCTACCTTGTATCCTATTTTTCTTGGTTTATCTTTCAAATTTGTGACATAAATTCATAATATTAATGATGGAACATGATATAATCTATTCAAATATCGTATTCATTAAAATAATATCGTGCGATATAAAATGACATAATACAATACGGTACGATATATTATAAATTAATACGTATCGATCATCCAAACATAGTGTAATATATCCGGTATAAGATTAAAGGGAGGTTTAGAAATTCAACGTAGCTCTGTTGATTGACTACCTGAAGTCTCACCTTGTTGGTGAGGTTTTGATTTTCCATATTATAATCTTCTCCCCGTTTCCTCTTCTCCTATCCTAATTTTAAAAAATAAAATAAAATGTACCTAAATTTCATCTCTATGTTTGTGGAATAAAGAAATTAGAAAAATGAATCACCTTGAGTTCTATGGTTATGAACTCACTAATTTCAATTTTTTTTTAATAGTCAAAAAATCTGTCCATGATCTATTCTTTGGATTAACCATAGTCTTTTAAAGTTGGTGGATAATGAGTTCATCCTTCCACCCTTTTCAACTTAAATATCAGATTTCGCTTTGGATGGATTTCTAGCATAGTAATCATGTTATCATGAAACAATATACTTAAAGACATACTTAATTGAATAAATTTTTAAAATTAAATTATGTAAAATATTTTGAATGTCGATAATATTTTTCGTAGCAGTTCAAGGGCTTGGATCAATAACTTCATAAACAAAATATAATTTTTTTTCAAGCAATAAAAAAAGCCTAATCTTCAAATTCGAATATCTATCATCTCTACAATAAAGTTTGTATATACTTGAGAAATTTTGAAAACTTTTTTTTTTTGAAAATTTGAAGGAAAAAAAAATGGAATGACTGTTTCAAATTTAATCAATATCTTTCTTTAATATTTAAATTTAAAAAAAATCTTATTCTCTCCATCCATTCACTTGCCCCTAACTTGACATAAATTAAAGTAATTTTATCAAATTATTCTTTAAATATAATAAATATAATATCTTAAAAAATATAATAGAAAAATAAATATAATAAATAATAAAAATAAATTAAGAATTACTATAAAATTATCTTCTGATTTTATCGTTAAATATTTCAAAAAAGTAAGTACAAAATATCATGTGAATTGACTACACAATTTTGTCTTTTCCATGCAGAATACTAGGGGTTTTCTTGTCATTTTACTCACATGAAATCTGTAACTTTGTGTTTTTTTTTTCTTTCAAAATTTTTTTATTGTCCATTCGGTATCTAATGCTCTTATTAGCTTCCATTAATCCAAAGCGTTTTCCATTAAAAAAAAATTTATATTCAAAATTTAAAATCGAAATCTCTTAATAGAGAAAGCAATTAAAAAAAAAGATAAGAAAGTACTATTACTCCATTAAATCAACACTATTAAAAAGGTTATATACAACAGATATATTAAATATCAAAAAATTGTACACATCATACTAAATGCTTCTAACATCCTCATTAAATATGTCATGCCCACATGGGACCATACTTATTGACATAAAAAATAAAATAAAATTCATAAGCTTATTTTATCGACCCTAACTAAGGGTTATAAAAATGATCATTACATCTACATTTCCATTCAAGTGGCTTGTAATTGGAGTACCTATTGGATCCATATTCCATAGGAATATTTTTGACTCTTTTCGAAGTCGGTTTAACTTGATGGTGGCTCGGTGTCGTTGGCACTTGGGCCGCCATGCAAGGGTGGCATTGGTTACACTTGTTGTAACAATTTGGTGGCATCGATCCCAACTTTGTTTTTTCTTCCATTAACAAATCCTTAAAAGAAACAAAAAAAATTAATTCAAAATACAACTCCATATATTATTAATATAACATAATGTAACGATCCGATTCCACTTATGAGATTTCACTGAATGTATTATTTTTATACATCGTAACGACCCCATAGTAGTACTCTCACAAGAGGCGAATATAAAACGAGTTCTATGTATTCGATTAAACTACTTATTTCAAATTAATAATGAAAATATTATTAAAAAATTGACTCATCATTAAGGATTTTTGATAAAATTTTTGGTAGGGAGTATTTTCGATAAACCAATTTCCAATTAATTTTTTAGGAAATTTAGTTTGAGGAGAGAAGAAAATAAAAATAAATAAATAAAAAGAAGAGAATTTTACCTTTGTAGAATCTTGAAGTTTATGTTTATGATATAAACAATAGGAAGGAGAAAAAAGGATAAAAAATAAGAGAAAAAAGGGAATAATTGTGGATTTAATAGAAAAAAATAATGAGAAAGTTGAAATGTTACTCAAGATCATGGTAGCATTTTTTTTTCTCTTAATATATAAATAAATAACTTTTCATAAAAGAAAAAAAGAAAAATTCAAAGTTGTATTTAGAAGGAAAAAAAGGAAAGAGTAGAAGAGAGAAATGGGAGGAAATGAGAGATGGAAGAAAGAAATAATGAGACTAATGATAACATGAATTTGTTTTTATATATATTTTTTAAAAAAATATTTTTTATTTTTTATTTATTTTTTGGGAAAAAAAACAAAAAGAGTGAAAAGAACAAGTCAAGGAAAAAGGAGAGACACAAATAGAGGGAGAATTGGTGGAGAAAAAAGGTGGAAAAGCTTTTTTATACCAATTGCTTTGCTTTTCCACTGTTGAGAGCTTCACTTGGATGGTGATAGATAGATTAACATAAATTGTTAATCTAGTATCATATATGACATTTTACGTGTATTATATTATGTAAAATATATATATTATTTATTTAAATATTTATTTATATTGATTCAAAGTTGGAGAATATAAATTTCAGTGGAGATTGAGTTAAATAGCATATTTATGTATCAAGAAAAGTATTGAAAATACTCCTAAACTTAACGTGAATTATTAGTTTCGTTCTATCCCTCTACTTGACTAACTAAATAAAAATACACCATTGAATTTACAGCATAAATGAAATACACCCCTACATTCTTGTCAAATAGAGGTATTTTTAACACTTTTCTCAATTTTTTATTAATATTTTCATACTTCTACAGGAATTTGAGATGACTTGTCATGTCATATGCAGATCGGGAGTGTGACTAAGTAGAATTAGTTAAGTAGAAAGATAATTTTAAAACCGTGAATAGATCAAGAATAAAATTAATAATTTTTGTCAAGTTCGAGGTGTTTTCAGTTCCTCTTTTATATATATATATATACCTGGTATAATTTCATAAGTGAAATATGAAAAGATAAAATATACGTAAATTTTATTGCTATATTTAATAAATTAGAGAGATTGATTTCGACAGAGTTTCAGCTCGAGAATAAGTTTGAAAATGGCATACAAATTAATAAATTAAAAAAGCAAAACTAAAGGCAAATTTTTTCTTCTTCTTTTATTTCTGGTTGAGTGCATAGCTAAGCATTTAAACTGTAATATATGACGTGTGAACATAGACTTTTGTGATTTATACATTTTTCTATAATTGTTTAATATGTCAGAAAAACATCTCAAAAGTTCAAGTTGAAATAATTTAAATAATGTTTTTGCTTTTAATAATTTAAATAATTTATCAAAAAATCAATCCAATATTAACCAAATAATGTTTTGCTTTTAAATAAAGAATTATATTCAAATAGTTCCTTTAATCTTAGTAAGAATTAAATTGTAACAATAATATAACATACTCGTGTGATTCCACAAGTAAAGTCTCAATAAATAAAATATATATGTTATCGTTTATTTCAATATTATGTGAGATAAAAAGACGGATCCTGATAAAATCTCAACTAAAGAACTTAACAATTAAAGTGTAAATGTCTATCAATTCACCAAAGAAGGATGTACAAAAAAATAGAATGGAGAAAGTAAGTTTAAAATGTCATTAACTTTTGCTTCCTTTTAATTTTTGGTATGAAAGAAATAGAAAAAAAAATACATGAATAAGTAAATGTATACTATTTAATTTAGCTAATATAGTTATATAATTTGAATTAATTATGGCTCGCAATAATTAACACGATTTATAAAAATGTTATGTTCAATTATATAAAAGTTGTGCGTGAATAGCAAAATATACAAATACTATGAATTATATAACGAATTATACAAACGTTGCACATGAATTGTATAGTGAAATATACAAACGCTATACAAAAACTGTGAATTGTATAACGAATTATACAAACGTTGCACACGAATTGTATATTGAAATATACAAACGTTATACAAAAACTGTGAATTGTATATCTAATTATATAAATGTATATAAATACAGTTATAACTATTACTACAAAATATAATTATTCAAATCATAATTATAAAATACATTAAAATATTTTTGAAGGATTATATTCGAAAATTCCTCGAAGAAATATACAAGGTTTCAACACAAAATGTTTTAAAAAATAGCACTTAATTATTGAGAGTTCCAATATTTGCAAATAGTGACAGTTCAAAGAGAAGTGTCAACATCCCTTCCCTAAAAAGGGATTTTGATCAGTCAATAAAGGGCCTAGCAACTACAATTATTTTTTTAATGTGGTCACTTTCTGCAAAATTACAGAGAATAGTACTTACCATTTTTATTTAGAAAATGGTCCATAGTAAACTATTATAGTAATCCAGGAGGAGGGTGGCTAATAATTAAAGATTATTAATTTACATATACCTTAAGATGACTGAATGATTTGTGACATGCTGTAATAACCTAATTCTGAGAACCCTAAACCTAATTTAATAGGAGTCTATGAAAATGGTAAATTTTGACTTATAGCTATAGGGTTATCTTTTCAAGATTCACCTTGTTTGCTTATTAGACTTTTTAAACAAAAATAATAGGTTATTATATAAAATTTATCGATTTGACTAATTTAGATACGTGTTATATATGATTTGTTAAAAAAAAAGTGCTCTTTATTAGGATTTTTTTTGTTCTGGGACCTCACGGAACGCCTTAATCAACCTTCGCCTGGCTTAGGGGATTTGACTTATGATCGTCTGGTTTGATACGTTTCCTAACTTGGGATTTGATGCCCAATTTGACGCCGTCCCCACCCCCACCCCCAAATCGTCCTAGGACTTGACCATGAACTGTTACACACCCAAAAAGGAGAGACACAAATAGAGGGAGAATTGGTGGAGAAAAAAGGTGGAAAAGCTTTTTTATACCAATTGCTTTGCTTTTCCACTGTTGAGAGCTTCACTTGGATGGTGATAGATAGATTAACATAAATTGTTAATCTTAACACTTGTTACTAATAATCTAAAGTTCGGGTCTTGGTTTCATATCGATGTGGGGTCGGATCTTAGGATCAGGATTAAGCTCATCTCTTAGATCAGTATTGGTTTTAGTATTAGACTATGTTTGAGGTCCTACGTTGGATCAAGACATGGATTTGATTTCAAAATTTTAGTGCTTGCCTAGATTATACGTAAATGTCTTTTGAGATAATAATTTTTCCTTTACTTACTCAACACATCGATCCCACCAAAGATATGCCAAATATAAATGACAAGACATGACATTGGCCTTAATAATTTGAATAATGCTACTTTGTATATGTGTTTCATGTACATGTCATGATGAATATATTCCTGTTCACTATTTGTAGGTCAACTATGTTTAGTAGATTTTTTTTTTACTTTTTTTTATGATACGAGGATGGATCGATAGGGCAGGTAAATACGAAAAGACAGATAAATTTTTAGATTGTTAAGATTCTGAAGAAGGGATGCAATTGTACATACACGATACTTTAAAAAGAAAGTAAAGAATTTTATAAAAGTGCAACAAAAATTTATATAATAGTTGTAATTGTGAGCTTGATGATCATAACATAGAGACATATCTGTGAAGTGTGTCGCCATGAGCATGTTACAATTGAAAAAACTAAAGTAACACGAGATCGACTTCGCTTCCTTAAATATTTACATCCTTTTCTTTTTTGTTCAAATTTAACTCGTAATAAAATTACAATTTTGCAAACAAGAAGGATTATAGCATGTTGCTTGAAATTAGAAAAAATCATCAAGACAGGTGTGCCTTATATCTACAAAAGTAACGTATCAGAACGCGATGTATCATAATGTTGAGCAATATATTGGGATAGATGTGTCTTGTATCAATAAAGATAATTTGAGATACGATGTATCGAGACGCTGAGTGATGTGTCCGAAATCGAAAATGCGATGTATTGAACGACGAGTAATATATCTAAAATTGGAATGAAATGTGTTATCAGGATATTGAGTGATGTATCCGAAATTCTTAAAATCTGAGAATCTCTTAACAACTATGAAATTTGTGTAAAATTACCTTGAAATTATATACTACTATTTCTTTTTGTCAACATTCAATATAAATCATTTGTGAAATGGTAGGCCAGATAATTTGTTGCCCTTCCTTAGGTTATGGGCTGAACTTTTGGTAGACTTCTTTTGGGCTACCAAATGGATCCATGTCAATAATGGGCCTAATGAAATTTAGAGCTCAAACCCATTCCACAGATTATGAATGGGCCTATGATGTTCTTAATGGGCTAAAATTCGAGACATTTGGGCTTGAAACAGGAATTGATAGTAAATTCGAACGGAGATATTTTAAGTCAAATTTGACAAGTAAATTTGAACGGAGAAAGTATGAAACAACAAGTGTAGTAAGGAGTGGAATAAATGGAAAATCCAAACACACAACAATTTAAATAAAGTTTTAAATTGGTGTATATTAAAACTTAATATCAAAATTTAATATTAATGTGAATAATATATAGTGTACTTTTAAAACTTTAATTGAGCCAAAGTTAAATAGGTATGAATTAATTGTAATGGGGTTGTACCATGAAAGGACAGCCTACCAAAAGACTACAAGGAGTATTTTAAAATTTTTTGATGGATCATGTGTAGTGTTTTTAGTAACACTTGTACTGTTCGATATTTATATTAGGGACGAAACTAATAATTTTTTTATTAGTTTATGTGCAGTATTAAAAATTTTTGATGTATCATGTATAGTATTTTTAAGTCAATTAATAGTTTAGGGACGAAACTAATAATTCACTCCCATATTCGAGGGTGCATTTAAGCTTAGTTCGCTAAGTTGAGGGGTGTTTTTAAGCCTATCAATAGTTTAGAGACGAAATTAATAATTCCTGTCAAGTTTGAGGGTTTTTTTTCATACTTTCTCTTAATAAAATAAATTATTCCATATATTATACTCTCTCTGTTAAAAAAAAATTACTTATTTTTCTTTTTGGTCTGTTTAAAAAAGAATGACCCATTTTTTTTTTTGTAAAATTTTAGTTTCAACTTTTCACGTGACATGTCTAAGGATACAAGTTTATAGGACATTTTGATACATTTAATGTAACTTTAATTTAAGACGACAAGGTTGATTTTTTTAAAATTTCTTAAAACTCCGTGTTGCTATTAGCAATCTTTATTTTGCTATTGTATTGTATTTATGAGTTTTCAATCACTTTCCAATATAGTCATTTTTGTAGCTAGTGTATTTTGTTTTTGCGGCTGATATATTTGCGTCGAGGGTCTTTTGGAAACAACATCTCATCTCGATGAGCTAGTGGTAAGGTCTGCGTACGTATATTTTACCCTCTCCAAATTTCAATTATGAAATTTCACTGAGTAAGTTATCGTTAAACTTCGTGTCAAATCAGATTAAATTATTCTTTTTGCGGGAGAGTATTAATTTGTAAATATATTGTTCCAACCAAATAACTTTTTAGAGTCACAATCAATGTTTCAGCTTTATTAACAGTGACCAAACTACTCTTTATTCCATACAGTTTCTTAGCTCACTTTCACACTCAATACAGAAACCCAAAAAAAAAAAAAAAGAATTGAATAAACATTTTTTTTAGAAAGACATAAGAATGTCCTCTAGTAATTAATGAAGTAAGAAGGAAAAAAAAGTTAAATCACATTTAATAAATAATTAAAATTATATATACTTGGTTTGTAGCTAATACAGTAAATACTTATGCTAGGATAATAATAAAACTTATTATTGTTAATTATTATTATACATGACAAGTAAAGATCTGACGTGAAAATTGTTATCATAAATAAAAGATAGATATAAAATTTTAGATGCGATATTTGATATTCAATTCGTTATTGTTAAAGTTCTAAATCGATATTAATAGTATGTACTAGATATTGAATTTGAAGGTTCGGTCTAGTGTAGTAAATCAAACTTTAATATGATAACTTTCGATCCCCACCTCTGGTGAATGGAAAAAACTCTGTGGCTAATTTTCTATCGCTTAGTGAGCTGATCATAAAACGAAGGATTAGTCTCACGATTGTCGGCTATGGAGATATCTTAGAAAATAAAATAAAAAAACCCAAGAGAATTACATTTTTTTGTCAAAGTATTTTTAATTTATTTTAAAATTATTATTAAATATAAAAATTTTAAATTCAACTCCATAAATTTCAAATAACGATAAAAGTTGTCATAAAATAGTTGAGGTACTTATAAAATCTGTCCAAATACAAAAAAAAAAAAAAAGACAAAAATAAAGGAAGGAAAAAAGAATCTTTACTAGTACTATAAACTTTTTACTTTCAAGCATGTTTTAATAATTTGATTTCAAAGTACTCCCTCCATTTTAAATTTATATGATATAATTTAAATAAATATAATTTTTTTTAAAAATGAGAAGACTTAAATTTGATTTGAGATTTTTCTACTCAAATAATTTTTAAAGTTATTACATATTTACATTTATTATTGATATGATATGACATTATTATGGATAATAGTAGTATTTAATTTGGTACCTTATCAAACTGAAAATGACAGACTCTCAATTAGGTATGCAAGCAAATTCCAATTTACACAAATAATAATATATGATTAATTTTATATTCAGATAATTTAGCTCCTATCCACTTATTAAACATGATATTTTCTCCGTTTTTTAGTTATTATGTTGCATTTTTGGATACGTGTAAAGAAGAAGCGTCGATACTTTTGTTACGAAGTGTGATATGTTCGATTTAAGAATTACACGGAGGGGTAGAGGTAGACCCAAAAAGTATTTGAAGAGATGATTAGACAGAGTACGATGCGATTTCATATCATCGAGAACATGACAGTAGATAGAAATGTGAGGATGCTACGTATTGGAGAAGAAGTTTAGTAGTCTAGTAAGAATATGATGATGTTTGGCTTTATGTTATAGTAACTTAGTAGAATTAATCGTGTATTTATATATTATGTTGTTATTGTTCGTCTTTTATCTTATTACTTTTATTGTATTATATATTATCACTTGCTTTCTATTCTAATCGTTTTGCTTTCTATGTAACATCTTCTGCTTTTGGAGCTGATATTGTTTAGATAAAAGTCTTCTAGAAATCACCTATCTCTATGAAATAATAGTAAGATCTGCGTACATTTTATCCTTCGTAAACTCCACTCGTAAGATTTTCTCAATTTTTTTTCAAATTCACATTATTTATTTATTTATTTATTTTTATTATTTGTGTCTTGAGTAATCACAATCTTGTTCCTTTTTGTTTCTCTTCTTGTTTCTTTCTTACATAACTTTAGCTTCTCTCTTTCTTTCTCTCTAAAACTTGCAACCCCACAAAAGCTAAAAAGGGAACTGAAACTGAAGCTCCTTATATTTACCCTTCATTTCAGGCGAATAAACCGGTGGTTTTTTTAACAGATCCAAACTTTACCTCATTTTTTTAAGGTCTTCTTTCTTTTTCTGACATGGGGTTTCTAATTTGTACATTTTCTTGAATGTTTGTGTTGTATATGTTACATTTCAGCTCAGCTACAGCAAGATTATTGTTTTTTTCAACAAGGGTTCTTTTGAAATGACTTGTCTTGAAAGGCTTTTACCTTTTGGGAAACTAATTATTGTTGTGCTGGTGTAAAGAACTTACCTTTCTTGATTTGTGTATTGAGATTTATATAAGGGTGTTTGGGAAGTTTTGGAAATGACTTTTGTTGGAAGGTTTTACGTTTTGGGAAACTTGATTGTTGTGCTGCTGTATGAAACTTGCCTTTCTTGATTTGTGTATTGAGATTTGTATACTGCTGCTAGAATTTTCATAAGGGTGTTTGGGAAGTTTTGAAATGAAAGATTTTACCTTTTGGGGTACTTGATTGTTGTGCTGGTGTAAACAAAAGTTGCTTTCTTGTTTTGTGTATTTGGATTTATATACTTGCTCAAGAATTTTTCATGAGGGTGTTTGGGAAGTTTTGGAATGAAAGATTTTACCTTTTGGGGAACTTGATTGTTGTGCTGGTGTAGAAAAGTTGCTTTTTTGATTTGTGTATTGGGATTTTTCAGAATGTATGTGCACAGCTGCAAGAATTTTCATAAAGGGTGTTTGGGAAGTTCTGAAATGACTTTTCTTGAAAGAGTTTACCTTTTTGGAGAGTAATCATAACTGGTGTAGAAATTTTTTCCTTTCTTGATTTGTGTATATTGAGATTTCCGAAGTGTATTTGGTTTCTGGGGTTAGATTTTTCACAAGGGGGTTTGGGAAGTCTTGAAATGACTTTTCTTGAAAGTATTTTACCTTTTAGGAATGTAATTATTGCTGGTCTTAAGTTTTTCTTAAAGATTTCCAAAATTTACTTGTTTATGTGGTTCTTTAGAATTTTCAGTAAGTGTGTGACTTTTCTTGAAAGATTTTACCTTTAGGGAAAGTAAATTATTACAAAGATTTCCATTATCTCTTTGGTTTTCTGGTTTTATTTAGATGTTTATATCCTGATTTGAGCATTTACTTCAACAGGGTGTTGGTTAGTGTTGAGTGATGCTGATCTGTGTAGCTCTTTGAATCTGTGGATTGTTTTGGTGGTGGCAATATGGTTGTGTAAAGGTAAGTTCTTTATCTTTGCCATTTTCGCTGTTCCTGATACTTGATGTTGTTTTTTCTTTCTTAAAGTTTGATTTTTCCCTATAATTACTATGTTTCTCTTGTAGAGATTGTTACTTTCTTTTGTTTTTGGATAAAATGTCTTCTTTTGAGAGTATGGGGGTTGTTTTCTCTTTTCAAGATTCGATTTTTATGGTTATTCTTAGCTCAGTGAGTTGATTTTTCATTGAATCTAAATGAGTTTGCTATATTTTCACCATCTTTTTTCATATTTTTTACTATATTGGGAAGATTTGGTGTGGAGATAGCTACTCTAATCTATGTTGCTTGGACTCTTCGAAAGTGTCAGTGGTTGCATGTCGGATTCGCCAAAAATAGTGAATTTTCGAAGAATCCGACATGGGTGCGGCATTGAAAATGAAGAGTCTGTGCAACTTAGACTCTAATCTTTTTGCTCCTGTTTGGGCATGATTTCGAAGTTGAAACTTGGAAATTTGAGTTTTTGAAGTTGCGATTTTTGGGGATTTGAAGTTGTGTTTGGACATGCATTGTACTCGGAAAAAACGTTTTGAGAATGGAAGTCCCAAAAACCCAAACATGTTTCTGAGCTAGTTTTTGGGAACTTGAGAATATTTGAGATCAGATTTTGATCAAATTTCGTGGCTAAACGCTAGCTTAGTAACTAAATTCATAAACTTGCTTGAATTCTAGTATTAGTTTTTGGCAAAGTCTTTCAAATATGGAAATTTGGAATAACATGGGTGAATTGTATCAAACTTTGTTCTTTTTCGTGAGCCGTCTGTTCTAATGTTTTTCATTATTATAGCAGAGAAACAAGAATTCAAATGGAGGAAGGATTTGAGTTTAGGCCGTGGGATGAATTGTTACCCGATGCACTCGGGCTAATATTTAGAAACCTTTCTCTTCAAGAGGTGCTAACTGTAATTCCAAGGGTTTGCAAGTCGTGGGAAAAAGCAGTAAAAGGACCTTATTGTTGGCAAGAGATTGACATTGAAGATTGGAGTAAAAGTCGCTGCCCTGAAAACCTTGATCGGATGCTTCGCTTGCTTATTCCAAGAAGCTGTGGTTCCCTTCGTAAACTCTGTGTGTCTGGTCTCTCAGATAAATCAAGCTTCGAATTCATTGCGAACAAGTTAGTATATCTTCTTCGTTATCTTCAATATTGCAGTTATCTAGTAATCATTGAATATAGAAATCAGGTTAAGATAATATGCCTCACGTAAATCGTATTATGTAGAAGTTGCATTTCTTCCAACTCATTCTGTATAAATTTTCCGAGTCAGTATACCAAATATGAATATCTACAAGGAAGCCAAAGTACATTTTGAAATTAAAAAAAAAGAAGTAAAAATGGAAGTTAAATTGCATTCGAGTTGGTCGCTGATCTAGTTGGAAATTGGTGGACTTGTCGTGTAGCAATAACGAACACGTCATTATGTTTTTTGTCGCCTCCTATATAAATATTTACTTGAAATGAACTTCTCTATTTTGGTTGCTAGTGCCAAATCTCTGCAGACATTGCGGTTGCCAAAGTGTGAATTATGCGACACCGTAGTGGAACAACAGGTTGCAGGAACATTTTCCAACATTACATTTTTGGATGTAAGCTACTGCATAAAAATTGGTGCAAGAGCCCTGGAATCCATAGGGAAGCACTGTAAATGTCTGACTGGTCTACGTCGAACAATGCACCCCCTCGAGGTTATTGACAAGCTCTCACAAGATGATGAAGCCCTTGCTATATCTACGACGATGCCTAAGCTCAAACAACTGGAAATTGCTTACATGCTGGTTGGTACATTGAGCATATCGGAGATTCTTCAAAACTGCAGGCAGCTCGAGCTGTTGGATGTAAGGGGTTGTTGGAATGTGAATCTTGATGAGAACTTTGTCAAGAAATTTAATAAGCTAAAGGTTGTCGGACCCCTTGTGGTGGATTGCTATGATAAGAATGGATGGGACAATAGCTCAGACTATTCAGGTTCTTCTGGTTATATACCATGGGACTTTGTGGCAGGCGACATTGATGATGACTTTGACGATGATGAGATGTCGGATGGGTACTGGGAAGACGAGGAACGTGTGGAGGATGTGGAAATGTGGTTTTACGATGACTTAAATGCTGTGGATGCTGGATATGATTGGCCTCAATCTCCTTAGAGGTTTGATGAACAAGGTTCTGATTTCAAATTCCAGAAGTTTTCGTATACTATAGTTTCTATCTGCTAATGACTCTGCTTATACTACTATCTAAATGAAAGTTTGCTTGCTTTCTAAGATGTAAATGTGATTTCTGCGTTCCATCGGATTATATGTACTTACTGGAATCATATAATAAAAAAGTTGCCATTGTATCAACTGATCCACTGTTCTCTTTGTTATGTTCCTTGATGAATCCATAGCTTAACGCCTTATCAGGGCGATCTTAGTTGAACACTGATCAGAAGTGTCTCGAGTTATTTCATATATTCTTCGTTTGGGAAGCAATCGTTAAACTCATGTTACTCTTTGATATGGTGCAAGGTGTTCTGTTATCGGTCTTCATTTCTCTTTTGTGTACATTGAGAATACACAATTTTAACCATAGCTATTTTTATTGTCACAAGTTCAAGGTTTTTTTTTTTTTTTTTTTAACCTATTTATGGTCAACCTCATCAATCTCTTGTGTTTGAAGTGCATCCATTCTCATCAATGGTCACAAATATAGTAGAAGATGAAAAAGGAGCTTGATTTCTGGTCTTTTGTGTGGGACTCTCAACTATGATTAGCTAAAGCCAAAAGTTATGTTGTTTAGACTCTTCAAGAATAAATACTAACATGATCGTGTCAGATCCTTTAGAAATAATGCATTTTTTGAGTGTTCTTCATTGGTTCAACTAGTGGCGAAATGAGGAATTTGGCCAAGGGTGTGCAAAACTAGATATTCATTCATTATAGTTAACATTTGGACTTTGTACACTACATAATTTTTTTGACGAAGAATGTGCACTGGACCACCTTTTGCCTAAGATGGCTTCGTCGATGTGTGCTATATTTTTGAAGTGTCCGAACAACATAGGCCAAAAGGACCTTGCTATGGAGACAAAAATCTCAATGGCACTTAAGAGGTGGCTATTTTGAGTTGGTGAAAAAGAAACAAAGGAAAAAGTGGTTTCTCAACTAATCCCAACACCAAAAGGAAAGCAAAGAGAAAGTTAAAATCTAACTTTGGTAGTGAAAGAAAGATTACAAATGGAGACATAATTTTCCTCCCAATTCCACCAATTTGAAGAAAACAAAAGGGAAAAAGCAAAAATTGACCAAAGTGGAAGAGTGAAGTTAAAGCCAAATTCCCAACAAATTTTTGAGATCTTAAGTTATTTTCATGGGCCCTCAAATGAGATATCCAAGGACAAACATGAAAATAATGAAATTGACTTTGTGTTAAAAAGCATGTCTACTTTTTTCTTAAAAAGAATTTATAATGTTTACTAAGGGGACCATAAAACATCTTACATCTTGTTGAAGTGTTGGCTTGACTTTTCTTACATTTGGGACTCAATCATATGACTCTTTGTATCAAATCTTTAAATATTTTATTATGTTAAAAAGACACTTTCTTGATGATCGAGAAATTCGTCTAGACTCTAGAGCTAAATTTAGTTTTTAAAAATTGAAAATGATGAATTTGACTTTTGATCTTTCTTTATTTAAATTCTAGACTTAGTTTGCTTGATACCAAGTTAAAACTTGTGACTTTAACTCTGTCTAGATAAGTTTTGTATAAGAGGAATGCTGCAATAAGTTGACGATCAATGTAAATATAATTTAATTATGATTAGAGGAATAATGCCTAGAAAGAAGTGATATATAACCAATCTTAATTAATTTAGGATTAAGACATGGTTAATTATTGATTGATTAAATGATATTTTTTGTCAATCTTATAATATTAAGTGATTGATGGGAAGGGAATAAAAGCACAAATTGGATATTTTTTAGGATGGAAAAAGGAAGTTCCACATTTGGGAATCAAATGTAACTATCATATTATCTCAATTTGATTGTTGGACTCACTTTATTCTCTTATTAATGCCACTTATCTCCTCCTTTTGGATCATTTGTATCGTTCTTTATTCTTCGTTCAGATCAATTTGCAAATATTTTAATTATTTTGGTGAGTATATATTTTATTTCACTAGTATAAATATCGAGTACGTCATTTGTCAATGCTTAGGCATCTAAAAAATAACAAGTATTCTATGAAATTAGTCGAGATACATGTAAACAGGCATACACGAATACTACGATTATTAAAAAAAAGATCACCTAATATTGTTTTACCATGGGTCAATAATTTTTATGGAGGAAGAAATTTTGTTTCTATTTAATAAATAGCAACGCCAAAAATGAAACAAATATGGCATGATATTGACCATATTTCCAAAGTATTAATATATTTTAGAAACTATAAAATATAAAATATAAAATGCCCTTTATGATTAATTGACATGGATGATTGATATAAAATGGACAATGACATTATTTTCCTCATATTTCAATTTGAAAATCTTTTACCATATTGGGTTCATAAAGAGAAGGGAAAAAAAGAATATAAATGCATTTATTATTTATTTCTATCAAATATTCATAATTTCTTTTAATTCGAAGTAAGCAAAATTACTAAATATGTTGATCTTGAAAAGACCCCTTTTTTTAATCATCACATAAAAACAAGTTTTATATTAAATTAATAAGATATCAGAGAATTGTCTGACCATAAAATCAAAATTATTGATTCATATCTTTTTCTATTAAAAAAGGGAATCTTTGGTCCAATAGAATGACATGAATTATTCAAAAATCGAGGTCGATTTGCTCCATAGAAAAGAAATATCAACCAATCTCATGATTTTTTTTTATTTCATCACTAACGTTGAATATAAAACACCCTCCACCACCTTTGCAATAAAATTGTGAAAAGTACTTTTAAGTCTCAAGTTTAAACCTTGAATATGAAATCACTTTTATTAAAGAAAAAACTTTTTACCCATTGTGAAACTTTTTAACACGAGTTTAACTTTAGTCAATTTCAATGTGAGTACCAAACATCGAATTAAACAACAACAAAAATAACATATTCAGCGAAATCTCACAAGTGGATTCTGAAAAGGATAAAATGTATACAGACCTTACCACTACCTCATAGAAACTAAATATGAAACAAAACAACTAGAGTGAAAAACAACTGATAATTTATAAAGACAACGAAAATAACAAAATAAATGACGGACAATAACAACATAATATATAAAGACACGACTATCTCTATTAAACTACTATATGGCCTACTAACCCTCTAACCTTCTACTATAATACATGACCTCCACTCCTTTCTATCTAAGATCATCCCCTCAATGATACGAAACACCAAACATCAAATTAAAAGAATAAAAATAAAATTAACTAGTCTAGAAGTGAATAAACCAATGTAAATGTGAAACCATAGTCAAAATGTGTGTTGTGAATTACTGTCATCACAGATAGAAGTCAAACAAAAAAACAGGAATTTTACAGAAATGTGTGGCCACCCTTCTTAGAAAACAGTGAAAAAAAGATTCCTTTTTATTGACTCATACTCAAGAAGAAAACAATAATTCAAAAAAAAAAAAAAAATTCAAAAAAAAAAAAAAAATTCAAAAAAAAAAAAAAAATTCAAAAAAAAAAAAAAGATTTTTGTTTCAATACATTTGGTTTTTCTTTCCTGGCTTACTATTGTCTATTGCAGTGTAGCAGAAGGTGTAGAGTCTGAAGATGCTTTCTTCATAAAATGCCAATTCATGTCAGATCTTCAAAGAATATTTTCCATACAAACATAAATTTTACATCTTCACTCACATGTTGAGTGTCCTCAGTTTCACACCAGCACCAGTGTATCATATCATTTGTTCCCAAATCCATATAATAAATAATGGACAACAACAATATATCATTTTCCGAGGGTCTTTCGGAAACAACCTCTCTATCTCTATGAGATAGCGGTAAAGTTTGCGTACATTTTACCCTCTCCAGATGTCACTTGTGCGATTCCATTGCATATGTTGTTGTTGTTTAACAACAATATATACAGTGTAGTCTCGTAAGTGGAGTTTGGAGAGGATGGAGTGCAAACAGACCTTACCCTTATTTTAGAAGGTAGAGATAATGTCTCACATAGACTCTCGACTCAAGAAAAAGCATATCAAAGCAAGAAATAATGGGGTCTGGTAAAAATAGAGTATACACAAACCGTACCCATACCTTGGGAGATAGAGATGATGTTTCCGACAGACTCTCGACTCGAGAAAAAGCGTATGAAAGCAGGAGATAAAGAAAGTGAAGAAGTCATATTAAGATAATATAGAAAGGTATTCTAATAGATAGCAACAAAAATCGAAGGACAAGGAGTTTTCTCCTAAGACTACTATGGAAGGATAAGCGAGACAATGCTTTACTATCTATCAAACCTTCTCCCCTAATTTGTGTCCTCCACAACCACCACTCGTTGGGAAATAAATAATGTACAGCAATACATATTGTAACACCAATCACAAGAGGGTATAAGAAAACAACCCTTAAAAAACAAAAATCTTGACCATGAAGCAGCAATCTTTTCATCTTCCTTGAGAAATAAATATAATTTTTTTCCCGTGACGGTGGTGTCTAGGCAAGCTTGTGTGCACCTTGACTATTCTACCGGGTACATGTTACCTTCCACTAGTACAAGTACTTGGTGACTCTGCCGCCAAGGCTTAGACAGAAGGGCGGAAGAAATCACCTAGTTTTATTTTTGTGGGGGTAAATAGTTGTAGAACATAAAGCCTCATCAATGGGATTACACTGGCTTCTTGTTGTTTATTTGTAGAACATAAAGTACCAATCTTTAATAATACTACTGAACTAGCTAATCAGACGTGAGCTCCCCTTCAAACGGAACGAGGGATCAAGAGACAGATAGGGTCATAGGAAGACTTTTATGATGGTAGATTGGGAGGAACAACTACCATTTTAGTGTTTTCTGGCTGGTAGGGCTTGACTGTTGTCGACGGAAAATTAGGAATGAGAAGAAATAAGTTGTGTGGAGTGATAGCTTAGGTCTAAATTCTGGAAGCAATAGTTTTTCTTAGGTATTCCATTCTAGCATAGTGGATGGCTTCGAATTCAAAACATCGGATCGATACAGTTCCTCATCTTCAATAACAGGAGGTATACTCCATGTTCCAAGAGATGGACCTGACGTCTTCCCGCCTAGTGATCAAAAGGAAGCTAGTTAAAATTTTGGACGAATTCTAAAGGAATAGAACAAAACCTGATAATAAAGATCATAGGTGAAGGGTCAAACAGTTGAAGGACTCGTTAAAAAATCGACGAGCGAAAACATTACCTTCTTTAGTAGCTTCTTCACATCTCTTCTGATAGTTCAGAGATAGCTCAGGATCGAGAGCTTTCAACAGACTGTCATACTTTTCTTCAGCTTCAGTTATAATTTTTGCCTGGAATTCGCTTCAGTTAGCTTCCACATCAAGAAAAAGAACAAATCCCGAGCATTCTTTCTTTCATGTTTCAAGTACTTACCGCAACCTTATATTGCAGTATTGTTAAAAAACCTAAACAGCTAGCATCCCATTGAAAGATGAAATTTCTAAAACTAAATTGGTCAAATGTCCTCGACTCTCCTAAACGCTTCACAAGTATATATTTTGATTGAAGCAAATACGAGAATATGTGATCTTCAATAACATCCCAAATGCGCTCTTCCAGGACCAGTCATGCACACTAAAGTCACAACAAAAGGAACAGAAGCTCCGAGATGGAATTTTTATCCGAAGACTCAAGCTAGCCCGTGTTCAAAGCATTTATCAGAACAAACACGGTTACTTACCAGCATGGCAGGTGCTGCAGAAGACCCATAAATTCCGTTGAACATGCGCAGAATATTGAAACTATTCTCTAACACATCGTCCTACAAAAAGGAAAAAAGGAATAAATTCATCTTTACGCATAAAGGCCTTAGGAGAAACAAATCATTGGGATTAAAGGATTCACCTCATAGTCAAACCTGGTATTATCCAATCATCCAGGTTTATCACATCAAAAAAATCAGAGAACCCACATTAATTGGGAAGCATGGAAACTTTTTCTCTATCAGAATAGAAGTAATTAACATTATTCACAAGATACTTACAAGTCATCCGAAATCTCCACAAGGAACTCTGATAGTGACAAAAACTCCATATGCATATCATTGACCTTCAGAACAGTTTCAAAAGAAATACATGAACTACAAAAATCACAACATAAACTAATTAACGCATATGGCCCCTCTCAATATACTTCAATTTGTAGAGAGGGAAAATTATACTGGAAGTTACATTTCAAAGATAAGGATATCAGTTTCTAGTCAAAGCAAAATGTTAAGGAAACCAATGATAATTACTTCCTAATGAAGTATACCTTTTCACCTCTCAGTTGATACAACAGAAGATTCAGTACCCTGTAATCAAAGGACTTCAGATGAATTGCCCTCGTGACATCTTCAACTGAAATCTGTTCACAGAATCATTCATCAAAAGCATCCATGGAATAAAACAGGCGGCTCATAGAGGATATGAGTCACAGTTTAAAGGAAGGTTTTAAGTGATAGCCAATCTTGCGACATAAAAACCAAATATACACGCATTTCAGACACTACATAATCTAGTAACTGAAACTGCTTTTCTAAATTTCCTGAAACACATGAAAAGATCATGACTTCATTGTTTAATACACGTATCAATACAAAATCTATCCTGTAAATTTCTAGCTTTAGGTCAGATAGATCTTAAATAGAACTTTTCCGACAATATACTAGAATGCATTAGGTATTATATACAGCATAGATTTGACAAATGAGTCCGTGTATGTGTATGTCGTTCCAAGGATTGGCGCCCTAATTCTTGCATAGGCTAGGATTATTACTCTAATTCACAACCTACTGAAAATCAAGTAAAGAAAAGACCACAAGTTAATGACTCTAAGAGGTTCATGGCATTGGAGTAATTAGATTCAAGAAGTTTATCCCCCAATAAATCTTGATCAGAAAGGAATAGTATATAAGAAACTTGTGAGAATTAGATCAATTTCTTCAGCATAAGGAATCAATACCTCTTGTTTACTTCCAAGTGCATGACACAGCTTTCTTTCCAGATACCAATATTCTACTCCACTAGTAAACTCTTCTCTTACCCTAAACAAAGTGAATAAACACTTAAATGTCACAATGTAAGAATTAACCCCCACTGGAAAGTTGACCAATGAAGTATCTATAGAGTATTTTACCCTAAAAAGACTACCTTTAGCACAAAAAAACAGAAATCAAACTTCAAAGAGCATATACAAGAAACAAGGAGACAAAGGAAAAGGAAGGGAAAGAAAAAGATGTCTTATAAGACAGATTCTGCCCTCTTTCTTTGTCATTCATGTGCAATCACCTTCTTCTAAACTTTCTTTAGGGAGGAGGTAAAACAAATGACTTACTAAATGATACAAAAGAATGAAAAGGAAATGTAAACAGAACAATGGATGTAACAAAGGCAACGGTAAAAGAAAAAAGTCAGAAAGACATTCTATGTGCAAAATGGTCTTCAAAAGATTTACTGGAGAAGTCGTCAGTGAAAGTGTGTAATCAAAGTTATTGAAATGTTCCCAAGGAGAAAAATAATTCCAGCATGGTTTGGAGCTTCACAAATGTTATGGAAAAGGATGAAAAGGAAATAACTGTATGAAGTTAGACCTGTCCGTCAAAAGCCCATGCTGCTGAAGTAAAATACAAAGAGGTCTAAATGGATCATTGGTCATCATTCTCACAGATGTAAGCTCCCAGCTTTGTTTTGCTTCCTGCACATAATGAAACACAATGTAATAAGGAATTGGATTCAACTATAAGCAAGTAAAAACTCAGATGCTCCTAAATATTATTAATGAGAACTTATGTGTCTGAAGTACTACCACACTGTATTCACAACATGATGATCGATCTTTTCCCACTGATGGCTGCAGCAGTCTCTCATTTAAATTATCCAACTGCATCAAGAAAGATATACGAATTAAAAAGAGGTCGGGATGTTCTCCTTCTTAGCTGCCCAAGGGGAAAGAAATAGATCATTACCCTGTAGTGTCCTTTTACCCAAGCAAAGAAAAGGGGGAGAAAATGGAGTGAGAAAGAAGTCATAGTTGTTAACAAGGAAAGTATCTCTTGTTGACATCGACGTGTATCGTAACGAAATCCATGACATGTCACGTGCAACAAGCTTTTATAGAAATGCTTCAAACAAAAATAATCAGCAGCCTGTCAATCTTCTTACCTGATAAATGTAACTTTCAGTGAATGAAAGTATCGGTAGGTATCTGAACATAGACTGCGGCTGGTGAGGATCCATTTTGTGAAACATAAAATAAGACCTGCACTGGCACACGAATCTAACATCAGCTTATTATTTCTACAAGGTACTATAACAATAAAAATAAAAATTAAAAATTAAAAGTTAAATTTTGGTTAGCCAACATCAATAATTTGATGAATGGTGTTAGAGAGAAATTAACCCAGTCTCGCAAGACGGCAACTCGGCATATCTATGCATAATTTTCCAATATGAGTTCAATGTAAGGACAATTCCTTAAGATAGTCAAGGAAAACAAAAACTCACAAAATCTTCTAATGTAGAATTAGCTCGTTGCATAGCATCAAGTCCAATCATTGGCATATCTTCAGATCCCATTTTAGATGGATCGGGTACAATCTTATCACTACAATCAAGTGGACTGGTATTTACCATTTGTTCAACAACTGCAAGAAAGTTGAAGGCGAAAACAAGCTAATTCCCTTTGCTCGCGTAAAAAGAAAAAGCAAGTTAATTCCAGGAAAAACAATACACTCTCACATGAATATTGGGGAACTGGAAAATCTCATATAAAATGTAAGGGGAAGGTCAAAGATTGAGTTATAGTAGTAGCACCAGTAATTGTAAACAAATAAAATAACAAACTAATCCCATATTTCAACAAGATATGTTTCATGTTTGTGTAGGAGATCACCAAGCAAAAGGCATCAGAAGCCCAACACATTTCCATAAAAGTACATTTGGCAAGTAAGATGGAAACAAAACGATCAGATCTTTTGAATTCTTTTTTTATTCTTTTTTGGATCAGTAATTTTCAGGATTTAGGCAATACAAGTTTTTTAAATCAAAATTCCAAAGAAAAATCAATTACACAAATAAAAGGAACAAAATCTCAAGGGACAAAACGAAGTGAAGAAGAACCAGAGAAATGTATTGTGCATGACTTTGTCATCAATTCTGTAGAACACACCTTGCTCACTAGCGCACAGCAATGCTTCCTCAAAGAATGCATGTGAAAACTGCCCAAGAAACAATACATATATTCATTGCATCCTCTCACACAATTGAAATAGCTTTTAAAATTCGATGCAAACCTTTGGCACATGGTCAATAATCAATTGGCACTTTGCACCAATGTCAAGTTCACAGCATCGCGATACCTTTATTGATATATGAATGACATTAGAAAGTGACTAGAAAGATGCGAACAACTCTTAGCATACATACTGATGTAACAATAGCCATATAAATTCTTAAGTAGAAACATACTAACCAACTTAAAAGCAGTAGAAAGGATCAAAGAAAAGAGAAACACAACCAATTGACTATACTGCCAAATAATTGGCCCTGAAATATATTTGAAGGCAATAAGATGAAGATGGCTTGTTATTTAAGTCTTCTTTAGAGTTATAGGGCGAAAAGTAACTACTTTCTCTCCTTCAGAGTCTTCATATTCCTCTTGCAGTAACAGTTATCACTATCTATATCTTGAATTGGATGGAGTATGTATCAGTTATGCTTGTTCCATAATGATTTTGCAGTTTACAAACAGGCACAAACGCACTCTTCGTCAGAAAAACTACAAAGTCATAATAATCAATCACAGATACTGAGTTAGCCACATTTGGGGGAAGAATATATAGGGTCACTCCATGTCCAGCTAGAATGGAAACCATAACCTCAATTGCTCTTCTTCTATGAAATGGCCTCAAATGGGAAGTAAGCTACATAATGATTTTTCTGACTAGATATGGTGAAGAAGAAAGACTTTAGCAAGCTGACAAGTCTCATTGAAAGAAGGAATTCAAATTGTGATGAAGATTTTCACCAGAAGGGATGAAGCTATTGGAGGTCACTTAGTCGAAGCTTTAGACATTAGTACCCTTTACTGGATATTAAATTAGTCAAGTAACACCTGGCTAAAGGAGCCTGCTTTGATGATCCTATGAGGAAATGTTGCCTAAGTAACAATAATAAAATGGTTTTAACGAAAACTCTGAGAGAATGTAAAGAAGATAGATTTAAGTTCAAATTTTCAACTCTATTACAGCCTCTGGCAAAAATGCAAGGTAAGGTTGCATACAATAGACCCTTGGTGGTCCGGCCCTTCCTCTGACCCTGTGCATAGTGGGAGCTTTAGTGCACCGCGCTTGCCTTTTTTTCACAAAATAACCACATCAAAGCTCCCTTCTTTATTCACTTTGCAACTCCCATATTACTGCTTCAGTATTCGTTACTGTCACTAATTGTTAACAACAAACAACAAAAACAACATATACTCCCTCTGTTTCAATTTGATTGTCTAGTTTTAACTTGATATGAAGTTTGAAAAAATAAAGAATACTTTTGAATTTTATGTATAAAAGTTGAAATTAAAAACTTACAAAAAATAGAAAAAAGATTCATTCCTTTTCAAAACAGACCAAAAAGAAAAGTAAGACAATCAAATTGAAATGGAGATGAAGGAACTACACAGAAAAAAATCCTGTTTCAGTTTTTCATTGCTGTCACTAATTTTCAACATACATCAAGCCCCACATCAACCTTTATCCTAACAACAACAATAAAGCCTCAATCCAAACTAATTGGGGTTGGCTATTTCAATTTTCTATATCCACTCCACTTCATTATAGACAATTTTCAACCCCATACAAGAAAAACACATACACATACTGAAAATTGAGCCTAAAAACTAATTCAAGAATCAAAAGAGAATGAAAATTTACCAAAAGAAGGACTAAATCTGAAAGAAAACGAAGAGAGCTGGCATCATAGGTGTTGCTAGAAGAGCTAATGATACTGTAAGACTCCATTATTTGTATAATTTTCTGTAAATTTTCTAGCTTCCTCAGTCCATCCATGTCGAATTGCTTAAGATTTTGTTTCTTCGTCTTCTTCTGGTTTAATGGTTGCTAACAGTGAATTTGTGTCTATTTGTTGTTTAAAATGGCAAAAATGGTCCATTGTCTTAGGTACTAGGTTAAAAATAGGATCTTCGTTTTTTTTTCCTTCAACTTGTCCACGGACTAATAGCCTGTTTGGCCAAACTTATAAAATCTGCTTATTTGGAAAAGTACTTTAAAAAAAAAGTACTTTTCGAAAAAGTACTTTTGGTGAAAAGCAGTT
>DF357216.1:597727-629958 GCA_000787875.1 Solanum virginianum | reverse complement strand
GACTTGTTCTGGTGGGTCCGAGCAAGTGCCATCACGCAAATTTTTGGGTCGTGACAGCGTTTTACTCGTGATCAAAGCGTGTATCTGTAATAAATATTGTATAGAAAAATTAAATTTAATTATGAACTTATGAAAAGATAAATAATTACAAAAGTAATTTTGATAAATTATTTATTTATAAAGGTCCTCATGGTAAATTATAATTTTCCTTAGCGGCTGTAGATTATTTTCTTGACTTAAATAAGTAAAAAGTGGAAGTCTGTTGAACAAGAACGATTTAGCCATTTAGGAGTCTTTCCATAGCGAGAAGTTCTTATTTTGTCATTTATTTTCATATATTTTAAAGATAATATTATAAATATAATTAAATAAGAATTTAAAGAAAAACGGTGAAAAGATAATTTTGTCTAAAGAGGAGTATTTTAATGAAGGGCAAAAAGTTCAAACAACATTTCTAAGGACGTTCACGCTTTTAATATAGTGTAGATATAGATATAGATAAGATTTAATATTATGAAACTAATTACCCTTCAACTCCTTTGAATCATTCTTTCTATTTTCTTGATTTTATGTTTTATATTTTTAAATTTTTACTAGTAAATTTATTTAAATAAATAGCTAATTAATTAATATTTTTATTTATATTATGTAAATTATTGTTTTTATATTTTTATTCATTTTTATTTCTCCCACTTCAATTTGGAGAGAGATCAGAAATGACCTGGGGTTATTTTTCTTCGGCTTTCACCTTCTTCTTCACTAAAAGTAAGCTAATCATTTCTCTGATTTGTAATTTGATTTCTACACCTTAAAATTCATGAGAATTTTCTTAGGAAAAAAATTTGGCCTCAAATTAATAGTGAAAAAAGGTTCGAGTTGGGGGAGATGATCAAAAAAGTGATCGAGGGTTAGTATTTTGATATAATATGGTATTGTAGGTCATGTTCGTTGTTTTTTTATTTCTTGTTTGTTTTAGACTAAAAACAGGCTAAGACTTTGAAAAAAGAAAAAAATTTCAATGCTTTAGAGATTTTCATGGCTTGTTAGAGACATGTGTTGATTTAATTTTGTGTGTGATATGTGTTTGTTAACTGCATTGTCAGTATTGTCTGCATGTGTATATATGTATAGACAGAATACATCTAAAGAAATGATTATTTGTGACCAATTAAATATAGTGAATCTGTTGCTTGATTATGTAACTGTGTATCATTTATCGTGATTGTGATTGTCCTCATCCTCAACTTGCAATCTTGGGAATGTCTTTTGGCGGAATCATTCGATATGATTTTGACAGAAACCTAACTGTAGTTGCGCTGGATTATAGACTAAGGGTATCACCTGATAATTGAAATTGGTGTAATTACTAGGAGTAATTACTTTGACCTATTTGTTTACCGCAACGTAATTACAATTGTAATTATAAGTGTGTTGTTTCGTTGTACGAGTGTAATTACAAGATTATATTAAATTTTAAAAATAAAAATTATCTAAAATTAAAAAATTTAGAAAAATAAGTGTTAATAAAAAAATACTTTTAAATTAAGTATTTAAGATATATGTTGTCTTTTGAAAATATATTAATTAGTAAACATATATTCTTAACTAATATTATAAAAAAATATTTATATTTTTCAAATTAGTATTGAAGAAATTAATTATAAAAACTAAAAGCACAAATTTTTGATGAACATCAAAAAATGCATGTTTGACAAAATATTAATAATATTAAAGAAAATGAAAACGTAACACTATAACCTTATTTAACAATGAATTCTACGTTAATTTAAAAATTAGAATATTAACAAAATTATGCTAATAAAAATAAATTAAAATAAATTAAAAAAAAATAATATACAATGAAATCACATGAACAAGTAAAAGTTGAGAATGATGAAGGAAATAAAAAATATAAGATGATGGTCCAATTTTCAATTATAGGCTTAGCACCTGTAGAATAGTATGATGATATATTGCAAATTCAATGTGTGATAACTTATACAAATATTAATTCTTTTCCTCGTTTACATAATTGTTCTCTCTTACTGTATCATCCAAATACCGTCTGTTGGTTAAATTATTGGAGAATTAATAATTTATTTAGTCAAATAAATATTAGTAGACGTATAGCAATGAATTTATCCTTTGTTTAGTCCTAATATAAAATTACATTTATACCAGATATCTTTCAGACGAAGGAAAATTTAACTTAAAAAGGACCAATAAGTCAATCAACTTTCAGTGAATATTTATATTCATGCTTTTTCTTTTCCACTAATAGCTTGACATTTTTGTACCAATACATTTATCTCCATTTATCTCAATGCTAAACAGGAATTATTGCATTACTGAGTTTGTAACTGGACTATGATGACAACAAATTATCACTATTTGGCAGAAAGTATTTACACAAACGTTTCTAAGCACCTCTGATGGGAAACACACACTCCAGCAACACACCTGAACTGTTTTTTCCCCGATTCTGATAAAGTTGTAAAACTCTGTAAGCCCTACAACGTTGTGACTTACCTGGTCTTTCAACCTGTTTGTCGACAAAAAGAGATTTTGCTTAGTTATTTTTATTCAAAAGTACATGTGAGTACAAAATGTTACATAGACATGACATTACTTTTGGCAATTACAGAATATTGCACCATTTTAAGGTGTTGGACACCGGAATACAATTAGTACCATGTACAAAATTGCAAAAGTATTGTAAGTTTTGGAACTGATACGCGCCAATACATCGTGAACCAAGCTGATCGAAGAAGTTTATCATAGCAGCTGAGAAATGTAGTATGCTTTAAAATTGACAAAGCTCCTCAAAAAGTACTTCAATAAGCATTTTAAATTTCTAAGTAACGTTTTTTAGTTCCAAACCTTGTCAACAAGAAGAAATAGGAGATGTTATCAGATTCCTGGAAAGCAGTTACTATTAACCAGAGGAACTCAAGTATGAGGCAACATGCACGTACGGGAAGGCCAGATAAGTTTGCAGGATACGTATTGAAGAATGATATAATACATACCAGCAGGATGTCGTTGGCTTAATGTGTTGAACCAGGTCTACTTCATAAACTTGCTACAGGCATGTGATAGAATGTTGCACGAGAAATGTAACACAGTTTCTCAGAATCCTTTAGTCTAAAATCCAGTGCAACTACGGTCAGGTTTCTTCCACTTCGAACAACGGATGCATTAACTATTACTTCACCCTGTGAGCACCCACAGGTCCAAAAAGAGAAATAAATTAGTGAAAAGGCAGGATGGGTATTGTAGTCAACACATAAATATTGCAGACAAATGACTAACTCATCCTGTTGACAATTATATTTATGTACTTGGTAAACAAATACTCCCTCAGTTCATATTACATGGCCCCCATGCTAAAAGTAGTTGTTTCAATTTACATGTCCAATTTAGGAAATCAAGAGAGTTTTATTATACTTTCCCTTTCTACCCTTGATATTAAATAACTAAATAAAGTATTAATAGTCAAAAGCAAAATATACAAATAATGTGAATTATATAGCAAATTATACAAATGTTGTGTATGAATTGTATAGCGAAATATATTAACGCAAACTGTCAACTGTATAGCAAATTATACAAATTTTAGAGTTCGAAAGCATCATTAATAAGGTTAATTTAGTACTCCCTCCGTCCCATATTAGTTGATCATTTTCCTTTTTATATGCATATTAAGAAATCATAAATAAGATGATAATTTTACAAATTCATCCCTCAAAAAACTTCTTGGAGTTTTATAAACAAATGCGAACACTTTCAAAAAGAATATGCTTTCTTGATTTAGTAAGGTGAAAAACTAATATTGGACAACTAGTTTTAGAAAGATGATCAACTAATATGGGACGGAGGGGGTAAAATACACCTCTAAATTAAGTTTACTTAAGCACAAGTTGAATGGCTAAAACAAGACATTTCAGCATGATAACTGTGACCCTACTTTTTTTTTTTTTTGGGAAGAACTGTTCCTACTTTGTACGTCTAACCCTGTTCCGAGACTTTCTCATCTTATAATTCCATATGGGTTTGCCAAGTCTACTGTTAAACAAAAAACATCTGTGCTGTATTTACAAAACTGTGAGAAGATTCACACACACTCAGCACTGTAGCAGCTGAAAAAGGAAAAAGAAGACCACTCAAATCTTGGCATGCTCTTCCTTGATGCTTAAGCTGTAAGCAGTGCATTAACACAGACAATGCTGAGAGGACAGAACAAATGCCTTAAAGACTCACATTTCCAGGAGCACCAGAGAGATAGGATAGGCTTAATTCTCCGAGAAAGAGCTCCTTATCCTTTCCCACAATAGTTCGGGCACAGGCTGTTGCTACCCTCACTGCTACATCTCCAACCGCTCCTCCGTGCAGTGAACCATAGATATTCTGCAAGGAAATAAGTAAAGCAATGTGTTCCAACACTTATTTCACCAGAAACAGCTACAAGAACGAAGAGTATACACTTGATGCAATTGAATACAATGCAACTTGGTAGTTGATAATATCCGCAAAAAGTCTGCAGCGTTGCGCGAGGTAGAAAGTGCACACATGGATGGTGAAGGAGGACAGATAGAGATGTCATGTATATATTATCTCCCACCCCACCCCAAACCTTTTCCTTTTTTTGTGTTGTGCTGGCAATGCTATAAAGTATAAGAAACTCTTAGGTTTCTGTCTCAGCCCACTGAATGGAATAAAATCAGTTGTTTCAATTCCAAGGTAAATGTGTAAACGTCTGGTTGATCTATTGAATACCACAAATCCATAGCAGCCTCTCACTTACCTTGTGCGCACCTAAAGGTAGAGGCTGCGGATTTCCCTTGTCATAAAAAAAAAAAAAAAAAGATAAATGTCCCCATATCACCCCCTTTATGCTTCCAACCATCCACGAACAAAATGAAACAGAACGAGCCCAGATGCTTAGATATGCAGAATGGATTATTCTATTGGGTCTCAAACTGAAACCAATGAATTCTCCAAGTTGCTCAAGCTTCTGAAAAGACTTGATATTCTAATACAAATTTCTGAGAATGGAGGGATTACACTAACTTCATCATCTTTCCCAATCCTATCCAATACCCAACATTCTGAAAATCAGGCAGTAGTGTCAGCATTTAACAGGTGCTGCTTCCCACTCACCAAAAGATAAAACTTTTACTTCTATCAATGGTTATTTTCAACGCTTAAGATAACCAGTTAATCAATCAACTACAACCTCAATCCCTAAGTTTCCACACTTTGGGGATCTTTCCACAAATAGGTAATATTCAGAAATTGAGGAACCAAGAATTTTCTTAGAGCAGGAAACTTCATCATCAATCAATCAACTAGGCCCAAATAGAGGATTTCAAGAAAATGTGAATAAAAAAAAATTGAAAAAAAAGACTCAATCTTTTCAACCAAATAGCAGATATAATAAAGATCCAATAGTAAAAAAAATCAATTGTCTACCATGATTGGAGGTTTGACAGAGACAATGCAAGAAATCTTGCCACGATGGATGTGTTGGACCTTGAGGAAGCTACGGGTGAGTTCAGAGAAAGAATCTTTAGTGTCATACTTAGGAGGAAAGTTAAGGTTGAACAGCCCCATGCTTTTGAGGAATCCACTGACCATAGAAATAGATTCTGCAGACAATTTTTCGGAGATGACAGTGTCTTTGCTCTCCAAAAGTGTGGAGCGATTTTCACCCATTTCTTTGTCTCCTATTGCAGTGTGTTGGTGGAGCAATCTTTTTATGTGAAAAACAACACCAATATAGCCCTTTAAATATAGGATTTGATCTAATTTGGTCAATTATGTACAAAAAAAGAAACCAATAGCCCTTTAAGTTTGTTAAGTTGATCGGTTTTAGTCCAAGGCCAACAGAATTCAGAGGAAACTTTAGGTGAGTGTTTATCCGAAAAAAAAAAAACTACATGAATAAGCAAATATATACTAGTTAATTAGCTAATATAGCTATAATTCAGATTAACTATGGCTTACGGCAATTATATAGTTATAATTATAGTTTGAATTTTGTATAATTTGTGCGATTATGCAAAAGTTGTGCGCGAATTAAATTGTATAGCAAAATATACAAATAATGTGAATTATATAGCAAATTATACAAATGTTGTGTATGAATTGTATAGCGAAATATATTAACGCAAACTGTCAACTGTATAGCAAATTATACAAACTCTACTATAACTATAATTACGAAATATAAGTACCCAAACTATAACTATGGAGTATAATTAAAATATTTTTAAATGGCTATATGGGAAAAAAAATACTAGTGGGTGTTTGGCCAACACCAATTTTAATTTTTTGAACATATGATTTGAATTTCGAATTTATTTTTAAAAATTTTGAGTTTCGAATTTACAATTTAAATTGAAGATGTTATACCTTTTATCAAGCCATATACTCATTAGACATAAGCTCAAATGCTTGATTCTAAGTCCAAAACCCTATTAAAATTCTAACTCAATTTACCCTTCTAGCAAAACTTAAAAGAAATATAGTGTTAAAAAATATTTTTTTTTCTCATTGGCTAAATTCAATACTTTACTAAATTGAGTAGTGATTTTTGGCTTGAATAGCTATGAGCTTTTCGTAATATAATTATTTGGATATGATTTTAATATGTTTGGACTTCGGAGGCCTTAAGACTTTTGTTGCTAAGAATTTTGTTAATAATAAGTTCATTGTTTGCTTAATTAATTTATTTAAATTGAATTTAACTTATAAATTCATTGTGTTTCTATTTTGTGTATTTATTTATTGCATTCGTAATGTTAAAGTATAGGGAAATAATTATTTTTTTATACAACTAAATAAGTAAGAAGGTTTGGAAAGTGTATTTACCAGCTTTCCTAGAATGACAATAAAAGAATAATAACAATTTTTAAAATTTTATCAAGTAAAAAATCACAATAAATAAAAGGTGAATCATTGTATTACTCCTAGCACGATTAGGTTTGGAGTTTTTCGTTGGAGGAGGATAACCATATACTTACTCAGTTTAATATTTTCATTAAGAATGTTCAAAAAAGATGAATATTATACTTGGTTTGAATTAAAATTTCATCAAGATGGATTTTAAATTTTTAAAAGATCATTAAGTTACCTTATAATCTTGTGTTAGTAAATCTAACATTTATATATAAACAATAAAAATAAAAATACCTCAAATATACAATATAATTTTGTCTTGAGCGTTTAACATGAAAAATAAATTTAAGACAATTACTTTTGAAACCACCACAAGATAATTTGACATAGAAAATAGTATTATTTTATAATTTTACCTAAAGTTCTAATTTTACAAGATCTTCAATAATTATATCACAACAAGAAATATTAACAAAGCTAAATTTTGAACCATAAAAATATGCAAATTTATACTTTATTTAGAAAAAAACTATATGATGAATCATAACAAACATATTGCTTTTCATTAAAGAAAAGGAATAAATAATCACCAACCAAATATATTTGGTACTAAAAGAATTAATACGGTAACGCCTAACTTGCCCTCATAAAATATTCAATGCTTTTAAAAATCTGACATTATAATCGAATATTCACTATTACATATCCATTAATATATCCCCATAGTGAATGTTACTTTATCCAAAACATATAAATTTTGTCCTTATTTTCTGATGATACTTATTCCGTAAAAAATATTTTTTTTCCTCTAACCTAAAGTGATAAGTATCTAGATTCATTTGGATCACGCACACAAAATCCCAACATAACTATATTTCCATTGAAAAAGGATGCGTTGCCGACCTTATCCCTATTCCCCATATATAAATTTACCTAGCTTTGTGTATAGTACAAACAATGAAAGTTTAAAAATATTCTTATATCATCATCCTTTTTGTTCCTTGTTAGTACAATGGTCATGGGATCGTGTTTTAGCACAAAGTCTGCCACCAAAAATAACGTAGAGAAACCCCAGAAAAAGAAGAAATATGTTTATGGTACTAGAACAACACGAGATAGCACAGCTGGCTTTAGTACTGGAAGTATGCTTTATATAGCGAGTACAAGCAGCGGCGGTTGCGGTTGCAGTTGCAGTGGCGGTGATTGTGGTGGTTGTGGTGATGGTGGTTGCGGTTGCGGTGGAGGATGCTAGGATCAATTTAGGCCTAATTTATCTTGTAAATATTAGAAATAGTAATAGTAGAATATATGAAATATGATAGCACTAGTAATTTTTATCGTCATAGTGCTAATTAGGACCATATCATGCCTGTAACTTTTTTTTTACGAGGCATGGATTTAGTGTCCTTTTAAATTTGTTGAATTCTAATAAATTTTAGTGGCTTCTTTTTTTTTTTTTAAGAAAAGAAAGTTATGCTTTGTTTTTTCCCTTTTATTTCATTGAAGATGTGAATTTTACCTTGGTTAACTTCTATACCTTTTTTGCTGTTTGTTTTGATTTAAGATTTCAATTCTTCCATGTTTCAGCCTTGACCTGTATTGATGAGAATTTTACTCCACGAGAATGCTATGGTATTAACAAAACAAATCTAACTACTAAAATTGCTTGCACGCAAAAAATTAAAAATAAATATGTCTATCTTATATTAAAATCAACCCGGTGTTTAAATATCTAGAAGGTAAGAAGTCATACTTTTAAACTTCAAAGTTTTTCTTACCATGTATTTTGGTTTACTGTCTATCTATAAGTGTGCTTTTGATTTGACAATACAAAAAGTTCCCCTGTGTCATAATACCCTGAGATATTATATAGCTGCGGAACTAATACTAGCGTAATCTTTTACTATTTTAGTTTATTTTTGTGAAAGTATTTTCTATCCATTTTTGTAAAAAATAAATAAATAAAAAGATTCTGACTTGTGTTCCCTTTGGCTTCAATGCTGAAATCACCAATGCACTAAGGTACACCTTTAGTCAATGTAAATAACAATAACATACCCAATGAAATCTCACAAGTGGGGTCTGGGAGGACAGAATGTACGCAGACCTTACCATTACCTTATAAAGGTAGAAAGGTTGTTTCCTGGTTACACCTTTAGTTAATGTAGCTAATTAAAATGGAACATGGATGAAAATTTTCAGGGTAGTTATGTAGAAATCAATGGAGCCGTATTCAATAGTTTTTCCCTCAAATGTTACGTTTGTTTCAACAAAAAAAAATTATCCATCAAAAATTAGAATTTCCAAGAAAGGTGATTTTTGTGGCAGTAAAAATTATAATTAAATGATGTTGGTCAAGCTGTAATATATTCATTAGTTGAACACTGTGAAAGTTCTGAAAACAAAAAGAAAAAATGGCGTCGCCCGGACTCGAACCGGAGACCTTCAGTGTGTTAGACTGACGTGATAACCAACTACACCACGACACCGATGTTGACATCCTTTTTAAATTAATCTATTATATATGTGTAATACTACAGAAATTGCTAAAATCTCCTGTTTCTATACCATTGTAACTGATTTATTTTCAAGCCTGATTGGACATGATTTAACTTGAAATTTTGTTTTCATACTGAAGTTTTTAAATTGTATTTTTCTCATAAATATTAATATTTCACGATTTGTGAAATTATCAAAACTCTTACCACTCTTATACAATCTTACTAAATGATTAAACTATGATTCATAAATAAGATATCACAATATCTTAAGGCGTCGCACTAATAAATTACACATCTCCATGTTCATTTTATAGATAAATGCTTGTGATTTGCATACTTTTTACAATCTTTCAACATATACGTTATTTAACAAATTAAAAACTCATTGATTCAATAAAAAGTAACTACCTATTCTTTAGTATAATTCTTTCGTACGGTACTTAAAAGTGAACTTATAAATCTTGTGTAGAAGCTCACTAGCTTTGATTTAGTAGCTAAAGTATAATGTAACATATGCATGTTACGGTATCATACTTTTTCCGGTACCAAATATGATGTTCGTTAAATGAAAAATAGAGGAGTGAACCCACTATAACACTATTCATGTGTGGTGTTCCGAACCATGTAATACTTGCCTCAAGAATCTTAATTAAAAAAATGATTATTTTTTTATAATATGAATTATTGGAATAATATGACCAAAAAAAATTATTCAGAAAAGTTAAGTTGAATTAGAAAGTGAAATTGTCAAAAAAACATGAAAAAAGGCTATACATAATACTCTATATATAAAATTAACGCACTCTGATTGCTTTTAATTTATATAATTTTTTGTTTAAAATCATTTAGCAGCATCGATTTTGTAACAAAAATAGTCATCAATTAGCGTAGAGATATAGGAAAAAGTACCAAGTCCATTTGATCCCATAAAACCAATTACAAAACAGAATTTTCAATACTAAAAGATTTACAAAGCAGCTAGGCACTTGTACATTATCACAAAACCACCTTGATGGAAACTTCTCAACTCCGCAAGCTCACACATACCAACATTACAAGCCTCCGCAATTTTCAACTACTGCGACACAAATGCTGGTATTTCATCGGTGATAGTGGTGGCATCACTAATACTGTTGCTGTAAGAATCATCATCTGTAATGTTTTGACGAGCAGCGATTGCGTAAATGGAGAGACTGGAGTTCAAGTTTCTTCCAGTACCATCATTTTCGGGTGGGCAAAACATGTATGAGGAAGGTTTAGAAGGCGGAAAAACAACCGAGACAGAGGCTAACTTTTTTCTGTTGGCTCCCCTGTGCATGTGAGTCTCACAGTACTTTTGACAAGGAACAACTTTCTTGCTGCATCTCCATTTCTTACCATCCGATCGTCTGCACCTCTGTGGTTCAGTTTCTGAGCCTGTATTACAATCAAAAAGGATTAACCGTCAAGCATGAGCTTTTCTCAACAATCATCAAGGTTGCTGAGCTAATAAAAGGAAAGTTTAAGTGTAAAAGAAACTAACTTTTCCTTCCACTGTCACAGCATTAATGGAAAAGGATTTAAAAAACTACCAATAGATCCTCAGGTTGCTCTAAGGTCAACCATTACCCTCCATATCTCCTAGATATGGAAATAAGTAACGATAAGATGCAAACCTTAGTTAAAAATAAATTTGAAGAGGCTATCTATATGTTGACCTGTGCATAATAAGAGAGAGGTTTGATCATCTCTAACTGAAAATGAAATATCAGTTGAATGTGACTGCACCATAAATTTTCCCAGAATAAATTATCACATGGTTTGCTTTACTCGAGCGTATAAAAATTATTCAATTAAAGTGTGTGTTGTGTAATATTATGTGGAAAGATGAGGTAGAGGGAGGACATTTGGAGAAGTCCTGAAACTTAGAGAGAACTGAAAGTCAATAGGAAAAGGTAACACAACAAGGGCGGTAATCTGAAATCTTGGATGAAGTTGGAGTAGCAATTTTTTGAGTGTCTATATTGCTAGGATTGGCCAATCGCTCAACTTGTTACTCGAGATGGTGATATGAAACATCAGCTTTACATCCACATAGGAAATAGGAAAATAATAACTTGAAAGAAGACCAGTTCCTTTACTCTTTTGAATGAATTACAGCCAATAAAGTAATCGGGTGGAAGGTCCATAAGAAGATCAAAATCTCAAATGGCGTCATAACCAAACTTGAATTCTTGCAGAACTGAGCTAGCAAAATTGCATGACAATAGAATCCTTGCACAAATTAACGGTGTAAAAAGGATCTACACTTTTATGGTATTTAACTGGTTATGGCAGATTATTTGTCATCACCAACATATGGTTTGTATAGATAGTTACAAACTAATTGGTTCTATATAAACATGATATCCAAAAAGAATTATTAGAAAACTTTCACCAACTCCAGGTTAGATTAACACGATATGCCAGAAGAATTACTTGAATACTTTCTCGAGACAAAACTTTCAAATAATCTACGGCAAGACAATTTTCCAAGGCAGGCATGCTACTTCTACAGTTCTTAAACTGATGAAAGAGGGGGGAAAGAAGTTCCCCAATGATAAGATATTCGATTTTATGCTTTACCTGTAGTGGGTTGCAGATCACTCTTTGTAGATGTACCAAAAATTGGAACCAAAGCACCATCATTCCTAGCATCTCCGCAGTTATGGTTTTGGTTGGTTTTACTGGCACTAATATGACTGAAATCAATGTTCTTGCTATCAGCATTGTCACCGGCAATGAAAGATGGAGTTTTTATGCAATTTGTGGTGTCCTTTATATTGCAAGTCATGTGGCTGTCTTGCTTCTCACTGCCGTTGCCGGAATTGCTGAATCTTGGTGTAGCAGAAGAGTACTCGATGCTGTTATTTTGGTAATTTCTGCTAGTAGAAGACAAACAGGAAGTTTTACTACTTGCAGGAGCACATTTGCTGCCAGGGTCATCAGAACTTGCATACAGTTTAGACCTCTTGGAACCAATACTTGTATCATCTGATCTCATAACATACTCGGAAGGTTCCACAGGCTTTCTTGAACGACGACCCCGATGCATATGCGGCCCGCAGTACTTCTGACCTGGAATCACATCCTTTTTGCACCTCCATTTCTTCCCATCAGTTCTTCTACACCTTCCTGGTTCAGGATCCGTCATGCTTGAATAATCAAATCGTCCCACTACAACCAGAAGCCATGTTATTAAACATTAAAGCATTACAACAGGCTTGAAAGACCCTAAATATTCACATAGCCAAGCTCATCATCAATGTGTGAAACTACGAATAAATCTAACATGGAGAAACATTTACTCTAGCGCTTACCTATCAAAGCATATTCCGCATCTATTTATTCCCAACATCAAACTAACTTAACGACTTTGAGATAATAAAAGCACAAGTAAGCCTATAAGCTATTGAGTTTCTAAAATTCAGAGCTCATATAGTAGGAATGAAATATCAAACAATGGTTTCCCCTAATACTGTTGTGAGGGAAGATGGCAGAACGAAGGAACAACACTTTAATGGATAATGACAACCACATAGATGCATCTCACAGTAGAGGCAATAAAACAGCAGAGCCAATGTAGCAGGAGAGTCAAAAAGCATTGTAGACTTCGCCACTTCGGAATATTAAGGCAAAGGAAAAAAAAACTAACACAAACAGAAAGAGCCAAAACTCAAAAAGGAACAGAACCCAAAAGCATTCCAAAGGAAAACATCAACAAATCTTTTCCAGAAACTGAACATTCATCCAATGTACCAAGTTTAAAGAGCAAGCCCGGTACACTAAAGTCGGTTAAATGTTCTTGAGATCTCAGCATTCTTATCAATAGGCTTTTCATCTCTGTTATCAAAAAGAAGTACCAAGTGTCCAGAAACAAACACCACAATTCCCCCTAAAAACAAAAGGAGAATCATCTAACAATTTAACAACAGTTCAACCAAACAAAGAAAACACAATCTTGAATAGACAGCACCAATTTGGCTAATAAAACTAACAGAACATGGAAAAGATATCATATGTAAAGGAAGAAATAGTACTAGTAAAGATGCAATCTTTCTTGATGGAATTAACAAACACAAAATTAGAAAGGACAAATTAAGAAGACGAACTTTACAGGTAGGGTATAGTTTGTAGATTCCACCGTCAACCAAGGAGCTGGAAACACTACTCCAAATGATGAAAAACAGATGAAAAGGAACTGGAAGACCAGAAAATATATACTTAAAAATCACAGCTTGGAGTTGGAGTTCTTGAAACTGAGCAGCTGTGAACAGAGATTTGGATTTAGCACTTTTTTCTTCTTCCTCAATCACATGGCTTGAACCTCCATAGCCTAAAGACAGCTCTATGGAAGGTGGTGACCTTTCTTTCTTCGTTATTTCATCTTCTTTTCCTTTTCCTTCATCAAAACAAACATAATTTCATCAGTATCACAAACCCCACATAAAAAAATCCAATCTTTCACACATAAACATAAAGGCCAAAAACAGAGAGAGAAGGGTAAAGACCAAAGGAAGAAAGAGGGGTGGCAGAGAGTAGATGAAGCTGCATTTCTTGACTTCACATGAAACGTTAAGAAAAAAGCAAAACCTGCAACTAAACCAACCCAAAGTTTACAATACAGAACTTGGAGAGTGGTTCAGCTTCTGAGACTATAGCTGATATTGCTGACACTTGCCGCAGAGCCAAAATTGATGAGCACAGAAGGAGAAAAAAGACAATTAAAGAAATGTCCTTTCTTATACCACATTCATTAAGTCATATATACTCATAATTTATTAAATAGGAGTAATTCAATACTACTATTAGATTAACAAAAAAAATATAAAAATTAGCTCAACAAAATTACTATATAGTATACAATTTTTCTCGCCTCAATTTAATGAAAAGGTTATATTTTTAAATATTAAATAAAGTTTATATAATTTTAATTTTTAAATTTTAGAAGCAAATAGTGTTACTACTAAATTACATAAAATGTCTGTCATATTATACTCTCTCACTAAGTTGTTCAAAGTTTAAAAAATTATTAAACTTTTTGTATCTATTTTTTAACTAATAAAAATCTTAATTGCTTTATAGTATTTTTCATTAGACTAATTTAAAAATAATACAAATATATAAAATAATTTTTATTTTATGTTCTTAAAATTTTTTTTGTTAAAATATATCATACCTCAGTAATTTACTTAATATGGAGGAGTATGACTTAAAAACTAATTCCTCATTTTATTTATGGTGCTTAGTGAATATGTAATAATATTGTAATAATAGGACCTATTTAGTACACATTATGAATCAATTTGAATTGATTTATTTTAAAGTATTTTTAAATTAAACTAAAATTTTAAAATATTGTTATAGTATTAAATAAGATAAATTATTAAATTAAAATAATAAAAATAAATCAGAATTTATAAAATCATGCTCATTGAGACCGAGTAATAATGAACAACAACAATAATATACCTAGTGAAATCTTACAAGTGAATTTGGAGAGAGCAAAATATTCACAGATTTTACTGTTATCTCACAGAGATAGAGTGATTGTTTTTTCGAAATAAAGTAATAATGAGAATGTATAAAATTGGCAATACTAATAGATCAAAAAGAAGAAATGTTGTAGGTAATTTCTTAGTGATAATAAAAAGACAAAAAAAAAAAAAGGAAGGAATAAAATAGAAGAAGAGGGGAGTGAAGCAATGAAGAAAACAATAGAAGTTAGGTCACTCATTAGTGGCATGGAAGTGTCAGCTGCCATTTTAATTTTTTTGCAGCAGAGTGCAGTAGCTTTTGTCTATGAATGTGAAAATTGTAAGTAATTAAAGTGAGTGGTCAGAATTATTCTGAAATTTGTCAGTTTTATGAGCATTAAAGCCAAATAGCACGCAGACTCCATCAGACAATCAACATTCAGAAGAATTTCGTGATAACTTTGTACTATCTTTCATCACTTACCCACTTTTTCTATCTTTACTCTATGGTTAATTACCACCCCTTGTATACGTCGACTCTTTTAAAAATAACTTCTTCATTTTTATGAGATAATAATAAGATTTATGTATATTTTAAAAATAATTTTTCTATTTTTATAAGATAGTAATAAGACTTGTGTATATTTTATTTTCTTCATATGAAACTCTATTGAATATGTTATTATTGTATACATCACTCTACAAGCCTTTCTATTTTTTTTCATGTCCAATATTTACGTATGTATAAAATCTCGATTAATTTAAAGTAAAAATTACAGAAATACATAATTTATGTTTACATAATTTCATATAATCTCAACTCTTTTTTAAAAAATTATAAAAATTCCTTAAATGATACAAAACTACAACACTTATTGATACAAATTTCAATCTCTACTTCTCCATGTATCATAATTAAAATTCCTTAATGCTCATACCTTTTCGACATGTATTACTGAGTTTTTTTTAATCAAAAAAAGAAATTGTTGATAATTTTTAAAAAATTAGTATTTGTTGAAATTAATTCCTGGAATTTGTGTAAGTTGCCCTAATTTAAATTCATGATAAATAGTGTTAAACATAATTTAAATTCAAGATTTTTTATTAAAGAAAGAATAACTTATTGCATCACATTTATTGGCACTTTTCTCTTTTTCCTTGAATAATGTTGGACGAAATTGAATTCATGTTGTACTTCATGTAATTCATATTAATTGAATTGCTGGAAAAAAAAATCATAATTCAAAATAAGTAAACTTTTAAAAAATTAAGAGAACTATTAGAATTTTTTTATATTTATTATTTACTAGTTGATGAACATGTATGTTACACATGTATTCCTTGCTAATAGATAATTTTTTATATATAATAAGGTGAATAATTTTTGAACAAGTAATAATAAAATTTTGATGGGAGAGATGCAAGATAAACTAATGTAGTAAAACTATGCTCATCTTTGGGAACATGGTGATATTCACCTAATGTGTAATAAGTGTCGTATTCATGGTATGCTTTCATCGTTTTCAATATATCTTAGTTTATAAAATAATCAGATATGTATATTTAGATTGTGGGTGTCGAAATACATCATGGAAGCACCATCATAGTTAAGTGGACAAAACCTCCTAATACGTTTGTTAAACTCAACAAGTGAAGAGAGATGTATTCAAGGTTGTTACGGTGGAGGTGGTCTAATCAGAAACACATTAAGAAACTTCTTATTTGCTCACTGCATCAATTTGGGACCTAGTACAAGTAACAATGCGAAAATAACAGCTCTTCTTTATGGCCTTAAATGGTGTGCTAATAGAGGTTTCTCCAATGTCTGGATTAAGACATAGTCCATGTTATTAGCCAAATGTATTAAAAGGGAATGCAAACGAATACCATATCAGTCATTGCTTTAGAGAGGCTAATAGACCTGCTGACAAACTTGTCACCTTGAGTCATTGCATTGAAGGACGCCATCACTTCAACTCTTTTGCAGCGGTTCCTAAACAATATGGATAGATGGAGCTTTTCAACATTTAGAACCAAACCAATGAGACTTATCAGTATTATTTACGACCCCACTCCCCCTAAATTATACATCGCGTTCAGTTAGCATGTTAGCTGATTTGGACACCCTCTTTCTCTTTTTAGTGGTACTTATTAGGACAATCTTATACTGTTAATATCCCCTAATCATGTCAAAGTTTGGGACGCCAAACTCAAAACTGTACTTTTGCATATTCAATGATCAAAGTTGAAGGTTTATAAACAAAAAAAAAAACAAAGAATTTGCCATTGAAACTTTATGGCATTAATTTTATTTATCTCATGTGTAACAAGTGTGATATTCGTGACATACTTTTGTCGTTTTCGACAATAATTTCTTAAAAATAGTCAAATATTTATATTTAGCTTTGTCGTTCAAACTTTTACGTCATTATTATAATTTACCTAACACGTGTGATATTCGCGGTATACTTTATTGTTTTCGACTGATCTACTCCTCGAAAATATCCAAATATTTGTATTTTGCTCCACCACTAAAACTTTCACGTTGTTATTACGTTCCATTGTTTCCTTTCTTTCTTCCTTTCTTTCTTTCTTTCCTTTTTAGTAGATTTTTCTTCTTTAAAATCTATTTCCAACACTTCAAAGAACATATGAAATTATATACAAAATTTTCAAGTCCAGATGGAACATATCCAGCTCAGATAACTCAAACTTAATTTTATGTGATGAAATGCATATAATGCGTGGACATGTATATAAAAAAAAATAGTATTCTATGTACATTGTTTATACATAATTATATGGTATTGATCTCTGATCACGTGTGTTGCACGTGAATTTCATGCTAACTTTAATCCAAATATTTTAACTAATGTGATACTATATTTGTGATGAGTAGCATTAACTTTGAAATTAAGCAATTTACAAAAGGAAAAGACATAAGTTTTCCTCTGGAATTGTTCCTAAAAATCAGTTACATTTTAACTATTGAAGTGTTTTATTACATATTTACCCACTTTTTCTCTCTTCGCTCTATGATTAATTACCACGGCCCTTTGCCCTTTGTATATATCACTCTACAAACCTTTCTATTTTCTTCTTTATTTTTCTTTATGATGTTTGGTATCTACATATTTATAAAAACTTGATTAATTTAAATTCGTAATATGTAATATTTTATCTAATGGGAAATATTTTCTAATAAGGATTTTTTTTTCATATTTGAGATTTCTGATTAATAACAGAGCAACTTCATTTATTGATGCATTTTTCTTTTTCCGAATTAACCATGCTTGAATTATGTTTGACTAATTTGAATTCATACTGTACTTTCTCTAATTCATATTAACTAAATTGTTGTGAATTTTTTCATAATGCAAAATAAGTGAACTTTCAAAAACCAAAAGAATTATTAGGATTTTTCGTGTATATATTTATCCTTCGTTTAACGAGGTTCTTAGTTGCTTAAATAATCAAAAGACTAACTGTGAAAAATAGTTTTTGATTTATGTAGTTAAATATTTTCTCA
The DNA here is from genome assembly GCA_000787875.1 of Solanum virginianum. Lineage (NCBI taxonomy): Eukaryota > Viridiplantae > Streptophyta > Magnoliopsida > Solanales > Solanaceae > Solanum > Solanum virginianum. The sequence goes on along the minus strand of DF357216.1, from coordinate 611,533 downwards.
GTTTTAGTTTATGTGACTTTTTTTTTAGATTTAAATAATTTTTCTTAATGCAATATTTTTGTATATCTTGAATTATTAATATATATGATTTATAGTACTTTTTACGCAACTTTCAAATATGTAAATTTATTTCTAAAAATTGAAAGGTTCATGTATGTATTTATGGTCAAAATTAAATTATTTGATTCTCAATGTTTGAATTATACGACATAAATTGAGACATGAAAGTATCATTTAAAAGGAGAATACTACCCTATAAAAAAATTGTATTCAAATTAAATTTTGAGATCTTTAATTAAGAATAAATTTTTTTTATATATCTCAACACAGCCATTGTTGATTTCTAAGGAATTAAATATATTAGAGAAAATTATACATGTACTAACTTTTCTTTTTTTTTTTGCTTGATGTAAATTTTCAATCTATATATAATTAATGTTGCCCTATATATATTATTACCCCACGTAAACTATTGCATAGCAGATATAAAATTAGCAATATAAGTATTTTAAAACTTGCATACGCGTGATTTAAAAATGTAATTATTTCTGAAAATACATAGCTAAAAAATAGGGAGACTATTTTTATAAAATTATATAATGCATATTAATATTTAAAATACCAAAATAAACAATAATGCTAACATAATTAATTCCTACCTTATTATAATTCCAACATGATTTACTTGATGCGTTTGCTTTATGAACAAAATAAAAGTTCGTTTGGGAGAAGAAACAAGATATAAATTAGAATTGTATCCTTGTTATTCAAATTGTTTAATCTATATATCTCTATATTAATACTTTAACATTCATAGCCCATAATGTTTAAAACTCATACCATCTTTACAAATTTACATCATTGGAGATTTCTAGTTTCTTTCTTTTTCAATTTTGTAAAGCTACGCTCATATGTGGGAACATAGTGATATTCACCTAATATGTAATACGTGTGATATTCTCGGTATATTTTCATTGTTTTCAAATATTTATTTTTATAAAATAGTCAGATATTTATATTTAGCATTGTTGTCGAAACTTTCATGCCATTAATTTTATTTACCTTGTGTGTAATAAGTGTAATATTCATGATATATTTTTATCGTTGTTGATAGATCTATTTCTTAAAAATAGTCAAATATTTATATTTAATTCTATTTTTGAAACTTTTATGCCACTATTACAATTCACCTAATGTGTGTGATATTCGTGGTATACTTTGTCATTTTTGACAGATTTACTCTTCAAAAACATCCAAATATCCACAGCTAAAACTTTTTCATTAAAATATCACGAAACTCATCATGTAAATTATCCGCCATAATTTAGGCTGACTTTACGCTACTATTACTTTCTTTCCTTTTTAATGGAGTTTTCATTTTTAAAATGTCTTTCCAACACTATCCGACTCAGATAATTCAAACTCAATTTTATGTGATGAAAAGATATTGACATAATATTGATTTGCATATAGTGGGTGGACAGACATAAAAAAAATAGTATTCTATGTATACATTGGTTATACATAATTAGATGGTACTAGTCGCTGATTACGTGCGTTGCACGTGAATTACATGCTAACTTTTATCCAATATTTTAACTAATGTGGTACTATATTTGTGATTAGGAGCATTAACATTATGTACAAAAGGAAAAAAAGATATTTGTGATTAGGAGCATTAACATTATGTACAAAAGGAAAAAAAGATAAATTCTCCCCCTCCTTCCCCCCGAGAAGTTATCCCCAAAAGTCAGTTATACACTTTAACTATTGAAGCAACCTATTACACATCTATACTATTAAAAAAGTAAATTTATTTGACCTTTCATACACCAGACCTCAAGCGTGTCTCACTCATCCTTAGTGTGTCCTACATTTAATAAAGCCAATTTTTAGACTTTTTCAATTAAAATTATCCTCTAAAGGTATAACTATTATTACCCAACACCCGACCCAATTTTTCAATCAAAACTGAAGAACCCTAAGTGTTCAACTAAAGATTGGAGATCCAAGCCCCAAATTGAAGTTCAAGTTCAGTTCTTTTTAAGGAGAATCAAAGGTAACCTTTTTATTCCTTTCTCTCTTTTTTATAATCCTCTCTTTTTCATTTTTATTTCTTTCTTTCTTTTCTAGAAAAAAATTCATATTTTTCATATCGTGAGTAGACTTAAATTGTTGTAATTTTTTCTTTTTTAAATTTAAGGTGCTATAATGACTCAAATAAGCTTGACTAGGCTATGTATGCAAGAGGAAGACCATGAATTAAAACAGGTCTGATGCAAGCATGAATTTGTTCTACCTTTGTTGACCTCTTGGACCCCAAGAAATCCTGGTATAAGATATTAGAGTTGTCCTTACTATGGTGTAAGTTAAAATATCTTTTTAAAAGTTGATATTCAAGAATCATATATTCATCTTGAAGAATCATAGTTCACTTTAGAGTGCTAAATCATGGTTTTTTGACTTTGGAAGAATGACTATATTGATCCAATAAGATCAAAATCGGTGATTCCTAAGTTGTTGGGAAGGATTGGTGAGCTTGAGCAAAGAGTTGAGGCTTCTGGAAAAATTGAAGCTTTCAAAAAGGTTAACAACAGACCTACCAGGTCGACCAACTCTGTGGAAAACAAAATAGATTAAATTACACTAATCATTCTTTTAAATAAATATCGATATAATACATTACATAATTATTTACGCAATAATGATTCACTATTATGTACCATTTAGATAATGTCAATACATTACATGCCTATTTATACTAATATCGATGTATGTTTGTATATAATATATATAATATCGATACACGTTTACATACTGTTTATACAATATTGATGCATATTTATGTATAATTTATACAATATGGATACATTAGATAATTATCTATAGAATATTGATATACGTTTATAAACATTAATAGAGTAGTGATACATGGAAAAAAAAGAAAAGCTTTCAATTCTTTTACAAAAACAGAGCAAAAATAAAATAAAACATTTAACAAGAAAAATAACTAACGCTACAAAAAAAAGGACCTAATGATCTTGGGTTGATTTGAGCTACGTTGAGGTCATGCTATTGAGTTTACCAAATTGTGTTGCCAATTTAGTCTAGGGGTAATTACACACACAAGCCACTGAGAAAAATTATTTACACAAAAAATAGTTCATTTTTTTTAATAACAAAAAGTAGCCATTCAACTAAACTTTCACTATCCGTTACAATTTTGGGCATTCAGCCCTTGTTGTGTAGGCAAAAATAGTCAGTGTATATTTGTGTATCATAATGTATATTTGGTGTATAGCTCATGTATATATATTGTATAGTAATGTATACTTTCTAAACTATATCGTATGGTCATGTATAGTTTCACTGATTTTGGGCTCTTTTTTTTTTTGTAAACTTTTTACTTTTTTATATTTGTATAGATATGTAATTCTCCGTTTAGTCTATATGTTGTCATGCTGTGCTAATTTTCTTTGATATAGCTGATGGTATTACGGGTATGGGTCATAGGAGTGTCCAGTATGTCCGTATGGGCCATTCCAATAGTTTATGGGGCTTTTATGACACTGGCGCAGCTGATCATTTGTATATGTCGTATAGAATTTCCTTATTTTAGACTGATTTTTAAATTTTGCTCCTTAAATTTGTAGTTTTAAATTTTATCCTTTAATTACTTTTAAGGAATAAAATAGTACCGAAAATTTTACCAACACTGGAAAAACAAAAAAAAATTGTTATTTTAGGAAATTTTCATTATAGTTATTCGATTTTATGTTGTCTTTTAAAAGTTATCTAACTTTAATCAAGTCAGCTTATATGATTATTTTAGTGAAAAATATAGTTTTTGATATTATTTAATAATATATCAACTCTAAATTTCTAGATAGTTTTTTAAAAAAAATAAATTACTAATATTTAAATTTATTTAGGATTCAATAATCCTAAACTCGACACAATTCTTAATTTGGCCCGCTCATGTACTTGTTAATGTTCTTGAAAAAGAGTGTATGAGCTGGTTGGATCAAGAATTGAGTTGGGTCCTAAATAAATTTAGTATAAATTTTACTTTTTAAAGTTTTTTTTAAAAAAAAAAAAAAATTATTGCCATGTAATTAGATAGGTGTCAAAAATTATATTTCCTACAAAAATAATCAAAGGAGCTAACTTGGCAAATGAGCCTAAAAAAGCAAAACAAAGTTACATGATTATAATTGACTAATTACCCCACGTTCAGTGACCATCAAAGTTTTTAACTTGTGAGATGAATAAGTTAATTAAAGCTAGTTAAAATTAATCAAGTTAATAAATTGACCATGATTCAAAATAAATTATGTTATACAGAGCGAAATATTAATTTATTAAAAATTCATATGTTTAAAATTTAAAAGTTGAAAAAATGGGAATGTTAACATTGATGTGTGGACCTACTATAAAATTTAAGATTAGAAACATAGCCATTCAAAATAAGATAGAAGTTGTCTCTGCGACAAACAAGATGAAGGAGGTGAGACTAAGATTGTTTGGATATGCGAAGAGAAGTTGCAACTGTTATAGTTAGGATGTGTGAGATATTAGATTTAGTGTATATAAAAAGAGGTAGAGGTAGGTCCAAGGGCGGATCTGGGGGCGTGAGGGTGTTCACTCGACCCTCCTTTGACAATAAATTATATTGCATATATATAAAATAAAATTTGTTATGTACATATAAAGATTTTGAATTCTAAATATAAAATTATAGGTTGATTCAATGGTTTAGAGGTTTAAAATCCACCTTGAGGTTCCAAATTCAAATATCAACTAATCTTTCTCACATAGTAAAAATCTTGGATTTGTTATTGGACAAGTTGAAAAAGTATTGAAGAGAAGTGATTAAATACGACATAATTCACTTATAATTTTATCGAGAAAATGATTATAGATAAAAAGACATAAAAACTAAAAAAATTGAGGTAGAAGGTAAATTAGGTACTCAAGTGTTGTCAAACTTCATTATTGTTATGCTGCCAATTATTTGTTGTTCTTCAATTTTATTATTATAACTTGTCTCCTTTGTTTGTATCTTGGTATTATTAGCTAATAAAAATTAAAATGAGTATATTTTCATTCCCCGAGCCCAACCAAAAAAAAGATCATCTGGACCAAACTACAGCTCAAAGACTTTACCAACCGCACCTATCTAATAATTCACATGAATTACTATATTTTGACGTCCCTATGAAAAAATGCCAAACCAAACAACCAAAAGATTGAGGACATTTTTGTAATTATGTGACCATAAAAGAGTTTAAAGGTAATAATACCGACAACATCAGATATCTCCAGCTGTTGCCCAAAAGAAAGTTGAATGGGAATTCCCTCATACTTCTCTCTATCACATGCTATCCATATATTCCTCACTCTCAACCCTAGTTAACTTAACCATAGTTAACATAACCCCTTAACCATGGTCAACCGTCTCCTCCACCACTTTTAATACCACACTTGTTTACCTTCCTCAACCCCCTTTGAAGCTTCACTTCTCTTTTTGCTAACGTACACCATGAGTGCACTACACTTCTTCCTCTTCACTCTCATTTCCTTCTCCGTTTCCGTTCATGCACACAACATCACTGAAATATTGAGCCAGTTCCCGGAGTACAGTGTGTTCAACAGTTACCTCTCACAAACTAAACTCGCCGATGAGATTAACAGCCGTGAAACTATAACCGTTTTAGCTTTGCCTAATGGAGCCATGTCTGATGTAGTCGGAAAACACCCACTCTCCGTCATCAAAAATATTCTTTCTCTTCACGTTTTGCTCGATTACTTTGACGCTACTAAACTCCATAAGGTCTCCGATGGTACTACACTTTCCACTACTCTTTACCAAACCACCGGTAATGCTCACGGCAATGTGGGTTCCGTTAACATCACCGATCTAAAAGGTGGTAAAGTGGGTTTTGGTTCAGCTATTCCGAATTCACCGTTAGCATCTACGTATACTAAATCTGTGAAGCAAATCCAGTATAATATCTCTGTGTTGGAGATTAGTGCTCCGATTATTGCTCCGGGTATTTTGGCTGCTCCGGCTCCGTCTGGTGATTTTAACATTACCGGTGCATTGGAGAAAGCTGGGTGTAAAACATTTGCGTCATTACTTGTCAAATCTGGCGTTCTGAAAACTTATCAAACTGCTATTGAGAAGGGTTTGACTATTTTTGCCCCAAATGATGAAGCGTTTAAGGGCGAAAAAGTTCCGGATCTGAACAAACTCAGCAGCGCTGATCTTGTTTCATTGTTGCAGTATCATGCTATTCCGAGTTACACTCCCATTGGGACTTTGAAAACGAAGAAGGATCCGCTTTCAACTTTGGCTACTAATGGCGCTAGTAAGTATGATTTAGAAGCTTCAACAGAGGGTGACCAGGTGACACTTGACACTGGTGTTGACTCATCGAGAATCGCTTCCACCGTCGTTGACTCAACTCCGTTCTGCATTTTCACCGTCGACAGTGTGCTTCTCCCTGAAGAGTTGTACGGAAAATCTCCTTCCCCGGCACCAGGACCAGCTCCGGAAACTTCTCCGTCACCTGCACCGGTAGCTTCACCTGGACCTGCTCCGGAAGCCAGCTCTCCTACTCCAATGATGTCTCCTCCTGCTCCGCCGACTTCATCTCCGGCTGGTGCTCCGGCGGAAGGCCCCGCCGCTGATTCGGAGAACAGTACGGCGAAGAAGAACGCCGGTACCGTTAACGCTCCGGCATTGCTGAAAGCTCTACTCACAGTGTCAGTGTCGGTAATTGTGTCCTTTTACTTGTCCTAGACCGCCATTTTCGGTTTGTTTAATTTATTTTCCTTTTGTTTTTTATTTTTGTCATATTTTTATTTGTGACTGCTTGCAGAGAAGATTTTTATTTAATTTCATTTAATTTTTAAAATGTCTTTTAATAGTGAGTGAGCCGTTGAGCTGAGTAAAGGGCATTGTTTTTTCTTTTGTTTTGCTTTGCTCTGTTGCTGCTGTACTTTGTTTTTATTTAAAATCTTTTTTCTTAATTTTAGTATATGTATACTTTTTTAATAATGTTCCACTTGTTGAGCTATTATCAACTGTTACGCATACCACAATAAAGCAGCGTTGTAATTGGTGGGTAGTGTCGGTGAGTGGACAGATGTATTGGGCCCCACTTTGTGATAGCTTTTTGCTTGTTTATGTGGTGAATAGATGCGGAAGATGTGAAGAGCATTTGTTTATTGGCGTAAAATAAACTCTTTTATTTATTATATATAAAAGTGAAATAATATACTAAAAAGGTTGTCGTTTCTAGAACCATCTAATGTTGAAAGGGCAAAAACAGCATACAACCAAGTGAAATTCTAGAGAAGAAATTATGCTAGTAGGACTTCTATCATGATTAATAGATTTGAAAAGATATTTTCAATAGAAAACATAATAGTAACTATTTGTAAGTCATAATAATTAAAAAATAAATAGTTATTGTTAATTATAATATTTTTTTCTATTTGTTGTGATTATAACAAGATCAAATTTATTTTTGAATTTTTTTTAAAACCTGATGCACTCCAACAAATTAATATTATTTTACTATTTTCATATAATTTTTTTAAAGTTTTGAGTCGAATTTGATTATTTTAACTCTATAGTATATTTTTTCATCATAAATTTTCATTGTTTGCATTATTATTTTATAAAGTTTGAGTATGAATATTAATTAACATACATTAAAATTGAAATATAAAATACATAGTAATTTTAAAGAGTACAACAAAACATGATAATTTATAGATATTATAATAATAACTTAATAAGATGTTGTATTTAGTTCATATCTGACAATAAAAAAAAATAACAAAATCTCTTTATGAAATTTGACTTGAGGCTTTAAATTTGTTGAGATGGTTTTGTTTGGATAAAGTTGACAATATGGTTTTTTGTTATTTTTTAACTCTATATTTAGAATTCGCACTAAATCTTTGATCAAATTTAAATTGTAGAACTCAATTCATGAGTGACATTTTGAATAAAATTTTCTCAGGACTTGAATTTAAGACCTTTTTTTAAAAAAAAAAAAGATTACATGATATTTGATTATGTTTTATTGTAAAATTCTTTTATTGTTAAAGTAAAATATGATACTTAAAATTGGAATATAAATTTTGCCTCCCACCCCCCACCCCCCTCCCCACTCCCTTTCTATATATATATATATAATAGAAATTATATTAAAAGGTCTTTTTTTTTTTAAGTAAAAAATAAGTTAAATTACATTTTTTAAGAAATATGCTCGAGCGGTCGAGCCAAAATCGATACTTGGAGAGTTGGAGTTTAGGTAGGAAATTGTATCTTTTCGTAGGCGGAGTGTAAAATACTAGGAAAAAGAAACTAAAGTCAAGAAAGAAAATTTTGATTTTTAAAGTTATCAATTTTATACATTATCTATTTAATGTATTTTCTTTTTTAATTTATTTTAAAAAGTAGTATATTTTTTTTAAAAAAGTAATTTTTTATTTTATTTATTTAGATGACATATTTAAAGTTACAGGATAAAATATATTTAGAGTATTTAGTATTTTTAATTTAAGAACATATTTTTTTTTCTTTTTTAATTTTTTTAAAACTTTATATCACATAAAAAAAGTCAAACAAATTTAAACTGCGGGAATAACTATTCCCCTTATTGACAATCATTTTATATGCTAACGTTTTAGTTGTTTTTCTTCAATCATTATATTAACTAATCTATGGGCCCCCTTAGTTTCGAGAAGTCAATATAAATTGTATGCTTTAAGTTATTTGATTTTATTTTATAATTTTTATTAATTATTTTTTTAATTATATTAACTGTAATTTTATAATAATATTGTTTCTAATAAATTATTTTTCATTTTGCTTTTATTATGATTTTACTATATCATTCTAATTAGTTATTTTAATTTATGTTAATATTAAAATTAGGATAAAATAAATACAAAATGATAGATTTAGTCTTTCTTTATAAACTGAATAAATAAAAATAAATAACTATTTAACATCTCTCAATAATTATATTAATGTAAAGAAGAAAATACTTATAAAAAGATATAATACAGATAAACCAAAAAGCTTATGTGTATTACTTGAAATGATGAAAAAGTACTCTACATTACAGTAATTATCAATTTAAAAGATTTGTAAAAAAAAATTATACAGTTCGTGAGATTTTATTAATGCCATATAAATTGAGACAAATGAATAGCACATATTATTTAAAATTTATGTAACATATACTATAAATGAAAATAATTAAAAATTTAAAATATTAAAAAAAAAATTAATTGTCTCTTCAAATTTTATATATGCAACATATTTTAGAACAAAACTAGAAACATATATTATTTAATTATTAACATAAAATATATTATAAGTCAAAATAATTAAGAATTCAATCAAAAGGTCAAATTCAATAAATGAAGTTGGATATTGATATTATGAAGTTACTCTCATATAGAAAGTAAAGGTTGTGGTATATTTGTTTTGGTTCATTGAAGTCAAGACCATTTACGACTTAGCATCAAATTTTATATTAAATTCTAGTTTATTGTAAAATTTACTATTTTGGTACTTCAGTTCAATATTAAATTTACATCAAATTTGGTGTAACACTATTCATTACATCAATTCACTTTTTAAATATTTTAAAGTTATTTTATTATATACTTTTAATTAAACATTATATAAGTTGTATATTTTAATTAAATATTTCATTATTTTTATAGTATTAATTTTAAATTAATTTTTTATAAATTATTTTTCTATACATGATTTTTTTTAAATTACATTTATATCAATTCTACTATAAATTTTAATAGGATATAAGTATAATTAAACTTCACAAAAATTAAATACGCAAATATATAAACTATTAGACAAATAATACAACGTACTTTAGAATTATAAAAAATAATAAACATTCAACAAATTAGTAATTAACATACATTAAAATTGAAATATAAAATACATAGTAATTTTAAAGAGTACAACAAAACATGATAATTTATAGATATTATAATAATAACTTAATAAGATGTAATATTTCACTTTTATTTGTATTATTAATTATTCATTACAAAAATTTTACTTTTATTTATATTATCCATTATTATGTATAATATGTAACATTTCCTAGCAATTTATAATAAAATATGATGAAATAAGAAATAATAATGTATTAATGAGGAGAGAGAAAAACAAATTTTTTTGGTGTAAAAAATTTGATGCAATAGATTGAAGTCGCTTTATACTAAAAATAGTGGTGACACCAAATTCAATATTTAAGTTCGATGATGCCCAAATAAATTCGAAACATATGGCGTAATTTTATTGCTAATTTCTTCCAACACTATTTGCCGCGAATTCAAAAGTATATTATTGACAAAAATATAAAAGAACAAATTCTTGAGCTAAGCAAAATGTATTTGAATCAAATTAGAAATGATAAGGACAGTTATGATTCCTGAAAATAGAATGCTATTAGGAGGATGGAGATAAAGTTATATTTGAAAAATTATACCAAGTTGATCAAATTTTACAAGATCAAAGCTATGGAACTTAAGTGAATACAATAACAATAACTGTATACTCAGTGTAATCTCACGAATAGCGTTTAGAGAGGACAATATACGCAGACCTTACCACTACCTCAGAGAGATAGTGAAGTTGTTTTCGGATGGAACATAAGGGGATGATATACAAAAAGAGAGAAAAACACTTCATATTAAATAAACATGAAATAGAAGAGCTCAGATTTCAAATGAACAAATTCAAACTTGTAAAGATCTTCCTTATTCTTGAAGAATGCGGGACAAAAGAATTCATCAAGAAAAATCATTTATTCTTCTAATATATAAGATATATTTTATCTTGAATTCTTAAAATAACACTTATTTGGAGACTTTTCTTTCTTTTTTTTTAAAAAAAAAACTTATAACAATTATTTTAAAATAGCAGAGTAATTAGATGAGAAGAGTAAACACCCTTGACACACACACAGATCTATTTTTAATTTTAGTGAAGTGTTGAACTCCTAATTATTTTTATGACTCAAATATCCTCAAAGTGACCAGTGGACAAAGTTAGAAAGGGGTGGACATGCTTTTAAGTCATGAGTGCATAGCACGCTTGTTCATTCATTGCTCCACGCACAACTTCTTCTATTTGAAATGACATGCAATTACTTGCCTTGAGTATTTTGTAACAAATGAAATCATAAGTATGTAATAACGCAATAATTTTATCTTGAATTCACTTAAATGTTGAGGTAGAAGAATTATAATTAAGCCGGTATACTATGAATAGATTGACTCCATAGCACGCAACAATAAAAATTGTAGCCTAATTGTTTTTCGATATTTATATTGGATCCCAACTAAATTTAGATTCGTGCCGGAAAGTGTCATATTAGGGTAATGCTTCACAACAAAGATAACTCTATACCCAAGAGAACTCAAAATCGAAATCTTTGATTAAAGATGAAGAAGTACTTGTCATTCTACCATAACTTGTTGGTATAGCGTAATTGCTGGTGAAATAAAACTTTCCACTAAAAATAAATGAAGAAATCAATAATTTTTTAATTAATATCTTGCTAAATTTTTAAAGAGACTCAAATCCAATGCAACAAAAATTTTCTCTGATCCAAAAATTTTACTCTTGATTTGTCCCTCTTGAATTTTGAATCAGTCATCAAGTTTAAAGCTCAACCACAATAAACAACTTTCTCCCATGTCGAAAGTTAATATTGATGAGGAGAAGGGCCAAAAAAACTCATAAACTATTTTTTATTAAGCAAAAATATTTTTTATTAGATTTCTGGCTTTGGCTCAAAAATATTTTTCTCACCAACGAAAATAAAAAGGAGGCAAAATTACCTCCAAATTATGGAAACAGGACAAAAACACCCCTTGATTAGATTTGGTTCAAAATATCCATCCCTTAAAATTATGCAAAACTAGTCCCTCTCTAATAAAAATGATGTCATGCATGCTATGCGGACAAAATAGGCCACATGATCAGTGTACATGGAACCCCATTTAAGGATTCAGGAGATTTTTTTCTCGGATGTTTGGTCCGAGATTAATCTTTTCATGTCGAAAGTGACTGTCATTTCACTTGGAAACATCTGTAAAAGTCGTCTCTGAATGATAACAATGATCCATTCTCATTATAATCGTTGCCTCTTCCTCGAATCAATTTATCGAGTTTAATAAGATCCAACTCTGCAAATTTTTTGAATCTATGAAGCTTGTACAAAAATTGTTGTGCTCATGTTAACAATGTAACACAACCAGCATAAATTATCATTTTCAAGAGAAATTCAACAACTATAAACAAAAAATATATATTTTTTAACATAGTACGAATTTGGACTACTCAAAGTCTAACAAAAATTGATTAGAAGATAAGTTGGGGTTGAATTTTCAGTGGAAGAGAGATATTTTAAATAATAACTTTAATATTTTAACGAAGGAATATTTTTTAACCGAAAACTTACGAAGTATATTTTTGTTCCATTTCTAATAGTTAAGAGGCATTTTTGGCCCTTTTGTATTTCTATTAGGAAAGGGGATATTTTTTAACCAAAAATTTATTAGAAAGATATTTTAAACCAAAAATTTAACAAAGAAATATTTTAGGTTAAAACCTAAGGAAAGAATATTTTTGCTCAATTTTAAATAGTTTGAAATATTTCTGCCGCTTCCCCATATTCAATTCATAGATCAACTCAACAAATAGGTCATAACTCTAGCCATAAACAAGTTAGATTAATTAAGTGAATATGAGATAATATTATCATCCCTAAATTTAACATGATCTAACACTCTGATTTATCACAATTACAGACATTTTAATATATTTTATATTACACATGAAATTCGTTGCTAACATACTAACACCCAAATCTCTCGGACAGTAGGATTGTTTAAAAATAAGTGCATTTTTGGAGGAGATAATATGATTTTAAGAAATCCAAATAACACAATAATCCACCAAACACTACTCACAGCTTGGATAGAGTCTTAGTTTGCTGCCCCGTCCCCATAATCTCCCACTAGTTTCATCGGAACCAAGCGAATTTAGTAGCTACCATATACAGAGCTCTCCTACAACCAGCATACGATTTCCCGGCCCAATTTCTGCTCACCAATTCTTCACCTAACTTAATTGCTGCCTCCACAGTCTCTTCCACTCCACTATGAGCCGAATCAACAAAACCCATTCGGACTCCCATCTCAGCCGTCACTTTCGCAGCTTTCATCACCACCTCACGCCTAACAGCCGGCGATCCCATTTTGCACCTCACCATAGCAGAAAACCAAATCGGTATCGGATACCCAATATCCAGCTCGCTCATGTAAAGGAACCCTCGATCCTTGCGCATCAGGATGTAATCATGGCACAGTGCGAGGACGAAGCCGGCAGCGGAAGCGTGTCCGGTGACGGCGGCGATTGTTGGCATAGGCAAGGTGATTAGGTCGGAAACGAGAGATCGGAGCTTTCTGGACATGAGTTGTGAACGGGCCCTAGTGGTATCCGCTAGGGCCCACTTAAGATCGTAACCATTGGAGAAGTATTTGCCTTGGGCTGTGGTGATAAGAGCTGAGGAACAGGAAGTGGATTCGGATCGGACGCGGCGGAGAGCGGCGGAGATGGAGTCGATAAGGTTGGGATGTAACCGATGCTCATCGGTGCCGGTTAAAGTTAGGAGGAAGATATTGCCTCTCTTCTCTAATGTACACAGCCCTTCGAATTCCATTCTGTAGATGGAA
>DF357216.1:521800-586934 GCA_000787875.1 Solanum virginianum | reverse complement strand
TATATATATATATATATATATATATATTTTTTTTTTTTTAATTTATGTAATTCAAATAAAATTTAGAGGTTTAACAATTTTAATATAATTTTTAGATATTTTAAGTTGTTACTAATTTGATTGGTAGTATTTTAAGTAATTTTCAAATAATACATATTACTCGTCTTAATTTTTGTGGCGCTAATAGAATTTTGAGAATCAATCAAACTTTTTATATTTTTTCTAAATATTTAAAATGATTAATTTTTATGATTTACGAAATTTTTTGTGTTATTTTAAATAATATATGTCATTCCTTTTGTCACAATTTATGCACTAACAAAATTTTGAAAGCCAATCGAACTCTTTGTCTTTTAAATGTTTTAAGATGTTAACTTTTTTAGATTTACAATATTTTTTCTGTTGTTTTCAAATACATATTACTTTTTTTGTCACATTTTATGTGGCACTGATAAAATTTTAAGAGTCAATCAATTTTTCTACATATATTTTAAAATTAATTATTGAGATTTATTGTACTTTCCAATGTTTCAAAAAATATGTTACTTTATCTCTCCCATTTTATGCGGCAACGATGAAATTTTAAGATCCGTTCAATCTTTTTTACATCGTTTTAAATATTTTAAGTTGTTAATTATCACAGTTTAGATTGGAATTTGATAGTTTTTAAATATATTTAAAAACAAGAAAGATAAGACAAAAGAACTACTAAAAAATACAGATACACGTTCAAACTGTTCAAGCAAGTATGTCAAACTGCTCCGAGAAAACCACGAAAAGTTACCAAATTGTCTCTAAAATTTTTGTACATTCTTTAGATATGTAAAAAAAACTTAAAAATTAGACAAACAAATTAAAAGAGAAGAATCAACAAAATAATTAAAGATATACTATTAAGCTGCTCAAGCAGACATATCAATTTACTTACGAAAAAAATGACAAAAATTAAAAATTAAGACAAAATAAATTAAAACGAAAAAACTACTGAAAAATTACTAATATACCCTTAAGCTGCTCAAACAAGTCTGTCAACTGCTCAAATCAACCAGCTACTTGCTTGAACAATTTTATTGACACTTATAAAAATAATATCACGCTCAAGTTGCTCAAGTAGACAACTTTATTCACACTTATAAAATAGCAAGAGACATAGAAATAAAAATAAATAATAGATAAAGTAATAGTAGATAAAAATAAACCAAACTAAGTAAAAAAGATACTGTACTTAATTTTCTACTATACAGTAATCTTATAGCTTCAAAGTTTGTAGGCCAAAACGTAATAAAAGAAACAAATTCCGTCAGCTTCTCCGGGAAGCTACTGAACAACAAAACCCGGTTCAGTTAGGGTTCTCAAAATCCCCGCCCTTTTCACCACCTCTATACAATAATGATGGCGAACGAAGACGATAATCCCACTACGCCGGTGACGAAACCCAACTCAGACCCTAGTAAAGACCAGTCTCCAGCTCTTTCAGATTCACTTCCCCGTACCAACTGCAATGGCAAAGTTACGGATGCCAATGGCATTGATAATTCACTGTTACAGAGAAATCCCCAAAGCCCTGAAGATTTTATACTGTCAGTGGCTTCGAAAATTGCGTCTCAGCCTTTGCAGTATTCTGATCCCGAAGTTTGGGGAGTCTTAACTGCTATCTCTGATAAGGCCCGGAAGCGTCGTCAGGTCTCTATTCTTCTTCAATAATTCCACAATGTACTCCTATTCTTTTCTTCTAGGAGCTTTTAGACTAACGTTTCAGAGATTCATACCTCAGTATCAAAGTTGAGGATTTTTGGTGTTAGAGAACCATAAGTTATTAGCTAAGATCAAATTACCAAAATCCATATTCTTTATTCAAGTTTATACTTGCTATTGTTTGAAGCTCACCGAGGCCCAGTTTATGGAGTAGGAAAAATGAGTTTTGGTAATCCTAGGGTGGACCAATATGCTGCATTCCGACCTGTTTTTCAATTTGTTAGCTATGGAGGTGTCTTTATTAACTAGTACGACTGATAACCTTTTTAGCTTCTAGGGTCTATTTACAAGTTCAAGATATCTCTTTTACTAACTAGAATCTAAGATTAGTACATCTTCCGCCAAAATAGGAATTGGATGGATTCAACTTCTATAATCTTTTGATAACCAAAGTAATTCTTTGATAAATTATCATTATGTGTTAGACTCAGAGGAACTGACGTTAATCCTCAATTTGAATTCACTTTACATACATAAGTTTCATGGTTCTTTACTTCGACAGGATACACATATCTAACTTTGATGTTTATGATACTTTTTCAGACTGCCAATAGTATGTAGGTATCAAAAATAGGCACTCATTTTTCATGATATTATGCATGGATCAGGTATTTCTTGTCAAATTCTTCAGAAAATAGTTGTTCCATATGGAATCTAGTAAGTGAGATCCCAAGAAAGTGTTGGCCTGATCTTCTTCCAACCAAAGAAATGATCCGTCCTCAAAAAAAAAAAGTTAATCAAAATAATGATTCACTATTGGGGGTGGCCCAGTGGTTTGAGCTTGGGACTTCCATGGTGGAGTTCTCTAGTTCGAAACTCCTTGCCTCGGAAGCAAAGAGTTTGCCTTCTGGGTCGAGCTGGTCACACCGGGCTTGTCTAGTGCGAATTACCTCTCCTGCGTGGCTAGCGAGCTATTGCATAGCAGCGAGGTACCCAAAGGATAGCGGCTGTGGGTTTCCCTTGTCATAAAAAAAAATAATGAGTCACCATTGAATTGATACAATGTGAATAGTCTGCTAAGAATGCCTTGAGACTTCACATTTGTTTAACTTGCTTGAAGAGAATATGCACTATTAACTATGAATAAGCTGTTGCAGCCAAAGCTTTCTCAGTAGCCATCCTTGAAGGGTAGGGCTAAGACAAGCTGGTACATCCTAAAACTAAAACTGAAAATCTGGTCTGTTGCATCAAAGTATATATCTGGATGTGACTTGAGTATTCCAGCATAAAATGAAAGCTGCAAACATAGTTTTGGATGAGTATTTCAAGCCTCCACGAGGATTTGAAACCATCACGTATGATATAGGTATCTGAAGATCTATCAGAAGATATAATGGAATTGTAAATTTCAATTTGGATTAGAGATTTCACCAATGGGTTATCCTTACCGCCACAAGTCGTAGATTGAATATATGAGATATAATCTCTGTTTGTGCATGTTCATGGTGGGTCATGCCATCATTAATTCTGATTGCAGATTGCAGTCGATGAAGTAACAGTTACTAAAAGAAAAAAAAGAGAGAGGCACAGTTGTCACTTTTTAAGTATGGAATTTAGTGTATGATACAGCGTATCATCCTTTACATTATTGAAGCATTCCTTGTAAATGGTTTAATATGCCGACCTTTGTTAAATAGGGGATAAACATGCTTCTCACATCTGAAGAACACTGCATTGGTCGGATGGTAGATAATACCCGTTTCCAGATTTTGTCTCCAGCTGTTAGTGCATCTCATTGCAAGATCTACAGGAAAAAGCTTGTCAGCGAAGATGTGGAGCATCCCACCAACTGTTGCCCTGCAGTCTTTCTGAAAGATTCAAGGTTGACCATCTTTTGTGGACCTTTTATGTTGCAACTTGACATGAGTTAACTTATCTATTTTGGTTCTTCTACAGTACAAATGGGACATATCTGAATTGGGAAAAGTTGAACAAAAATAGCCCAGAAGCCAGACTTCGTCATGGTGATATCATCTCTATTTCATTTGCTCCACAACATGGTAGAGTACCTATTCTTGTAGCATTTCTGCTTGCTTCTTCATACATTTACATGTTCTAGCAAAAGATTGTACTGTCAAAATCCGTATTTACTAGGTCTCTATTCTCTAGGTAAATTTTACTGGCAATGTCCCTAATTATTTTTGGTGAGTGACAAGTGTGGGTTGTAGTAAATCTGAGTTTGAGATGGTATATGGGCGAATCAAATTTCGTCTATTAACTGTCCATGAGATAAATAAGGTTTTATGGGGGGTTATATCATTTGGCAAAAACTTGGCCCCTCTTCCACCAGACATCGGGATGATCCTACCACAGCCTTCGCTTTAGTTATCTTCTAATGATTATACTCCTTCCCTCTCCCCCCCTCCTTGTTGACAATGTATCTTCGTTGAAATGCTCTACCAGGATTTAGCGTCACAACTCCCATTATCTTCACTCCTGAAAATGAATTGGAAAGGAAAAATATTATCTCTTCTAATGTATTTAAAATAGAACCCAACTGTCTTTATTTTGTCTAAAATTAAACATAATTTAACTTTTGAATATTAGGAATTTCTCAGCACCATGATGGGTAGCTGAAGTCTTGTCTGTTGCTCACAGCATGATATTTTTTTACATATATGTGACTGGAACTTTGAAAATACTTCTATTCCTTGCAATATTTGCAGAACTTGCATTTGCTTTTGTGTTTCGAGAAGTTCTCATATCCGCTTCTTCAGCTGATGCTGCTGTTCTGAAGAGAAAAGCAGGTAGATTTTCTCAATGACTGTGCCTTCATCAGTATCATCATTCTGGAACATTTCATCTTAATCAGTATTCTGTAAGTAGTATGTTGTGCAGGTTTCAGTGAATTTCTTCAGTTACACTGCTTACTGGTTCATTGCTTTATCTTCATGGATTTTGTCGTGGAATGGTCCTTAGAATATTGTTAAAAGTCACATTTGAGGTGCGTAAGCACTGAAGTTAGGTATAGGCATAAGCTAGGCTTCTCCTGCATTAAAATGCCAATATATGTACCAATGTACACATGATCTCCCTATTGAAAAGGACCATGATAGACAATAAATAACCCTGTTAAACAGACATATTAATTGGTGAGGAAATTAATGGATGAATATGTTTTTTGATTAGAAGTATGAAATCTGATATATAGTATAAGAGAACTAATCACTAGACCATATTAGAAATCCATTTTAACATCTTTGTATCTATATCAGAAATTTATGGTTTTTGAACTCGATTGACATGGTTTTATTTACGTAGTTCATGTATTTCATTTCTTAAATTCCTTGGGTTATTTTATCATATAATTGTTGTTTGTCTTTATAGTCCTTTTTTGGCTTGCACTTAATTGTAGTTTAAGGTGTCCTTCATATGCACCTTTCAAATCTGAAGCATGTGTTTCAAGTTTGCTTTCCGATTAAACCCTTGGATACTTGGCGTGTTTCTCCTCTTTTGTTTTTGCCTTTGACATATACTACTTTTGGACTCTATGGAAATTGATCTAGCTGAAGGGGAAAAAGCCTTTGTGCACTCTTTAGACACACGGTAGGATGTCAATTTTTGCTGGTTCAAACTTGGTTAAAATTTTCGATTCTGATTCTTAATCTAGCCAAGTATTCACACAAAATGCTAGGAAGTCTGATCAATGAATCCTTCCTGAAGAATTTTGGTTCTACAGTTGAAGCATTGTATAGGACACAGTTTTTTTTTTTTGGGATGTATTTAGTCTTGCTAATTTCTAATGCAAATTTTCCTGAACATTTTCTTGGGCTGAATTTTTAGTGATCATTGTATTTGACGTTTTTTATTTTTATATTTCAAATATAAGTAATAAAGGGTTTATATCCTTACCTAATGATTATTGTTGCCTCTATATCAGGCAGTTGTAAAGTTAAATGAGATGTTTGATGTCTTATTTTATACTAGTTGCTATTTATGCTTTCTAATATCAATAAGCTGGGTAAAGCTTAACTTTACTGATATGCTTGTGTCTTTTCTGATTTAGAGGAGTTTGGTCCAGAAAGCAAAAGACTCAAGGGTATTGGTATTGGCACTTCTGAAGGTCCCATTTCTCTGGATGACTTCCGTAGCATGCAGCGGTCGAATATGGTAGTTTTAAAAAAATAAATCACTTTCATGCAGAGTCTGTCAAGGTTACTTGGTTTCAATGCTATTCAACTTTCCTATGATTTCAGTTCTCTTACCCTTGTAGGAACTGAGGAAGCAGCTCGAAAATCATGTCGCAACTATTGATTACTTGCGAGCTGAAAATCGTGCCGTTGTGGACCATCATGAGATGGTATGTTTACTTTTGCAAATTTCAGAACAGAACCACTTGAAATTGCTTAATTCTGAATGTAATTAGTGGTATAGTAAGAGTGTTGAGACAGATGGCGGAAGACTAAGTGTTGCACCAATGCTAGTTGATTCAACACCTTCAGCTGTGTTAACACTTTAAACTCAAAAGCTTCCTTAAGTTTTGTTGCTAATGCAATAGCATCATAAGATGAAAACCAGGATCACTCCTTTTTTTTTTTTTTTTGAATAAGCAAGTGATTAATAAATGCATCAAGAAGATGCAAGAATTACAGGATATGACATTTGAGTTCACAAAAAATCTCTGGCTAACTATAGTCTGTCAACTATCTAAGCCAGAGCTAGTGAGTTTAAAATCCTGAATTTGTTCTGCATTAACAGCAGGATACAGGTTGGACCAACTAAACGAATTTGCAATACACTCGGCCTTCGAAATGCCTAAAGCAGTTGACTCTCCATCAAAACATCTCCTATTCTTCTCTAACCAAATACACCATAAAATACAAGCAGGCATTATGATCCAGATCTTCTTAATGGCTTTGCCAACTTTCCATAGGCTCCAACTCCCGTAAGCATCCTAACTGTGAGTGGTGTGATCCAACTGAGACCAGACAGACTAAAAACATGCTCCATAATTCTGAGGCCACCTCACAATCAGGATCACTCCTTTCGTGCCGTGCTAACATTTTTGTTTTTGTGATGAAGGCTAACATTCTGCGTACATTTTACCCTCCCCAGACCCCACTTGTGGGATTTCACTGGTTATATTGTTGTTGATGATGAAGGCTAACATTTTTGTTTTTAAAATCATGCAATTTTTGATTGCAAATACCATTTCTGTTTCCAAATTCCTCCACCTGTTATCAAAGTATACTTTGATAGGCTGAAACGGTCTGCCGGATCAGATAGAGTAAAGTATGACTAGACAAAATCCAGTCTTTGTCGGATTGTCTAATTCTGAAAGAACAGTGTAACCTACAGAAAAGCTTTGTTACTAGCTATACATTCTGGAGAGCAATGTGATGTCTGAAACTTTGGATAATTTGAGTAGTATCAGAGTTCAGTGTTTTTTAATATGCTTGTTATTTGCATTATCGTAGCTTATTTAGGAAAGTATGTTATCATATTGGTTCATCAGTTAATATACAGTTAATTTGGGACAAGTTTGCTTTCTCTAATTTCTACTTCAATACGAGAGGTCAAAGAGGAAAAACATGGAAACAGTTCTCTTTTGGTGTAGATATAATAGGAAGCGTTAATATATCAAAAGAAATCGAGAATGGCAGTTGTTTCTTCTCAGAGAAAAAGACACTGGAAAATATTCCATATACTACATTCCATGCATTATTTTTCATGTTACATCCATCTGAGTATATGAGCTGTACAGCCAATTCTGATGATTAAAGATGCTAGAGGTATGTGGAAGCTGTAGTGAGACTTCTATAATAAATCTTGAGAGGATGTCCCATCTGTTTTTGTGAGTAAAAGGAAATTGATCATTCTTTCTTGATTGACTCCACTTTCTTGCATGGTACTTTCTCCATTACTTATAGGTAACCGCTCCCATCTGTCCATCTATCTCAGTGAACTTCCCTTTGTGTTGCAGGAAATGAAAGAATTGAGAGAGTCAGTTTCTAAATCATACCTTGAACAACTCAAAGAAGTACAGCAGTTATTGGAAGCCAAGGAAAAGGAGTTAGTTGAGTCAAATAGAATATCGGCAGAGCAGAAACATGCGTTGGAAGACCTTAATGAAAGACTTAGTGCATCTGAGCAATCATGTGTTGAGGCCAATGAAATAATAAGCAGGTAAGGGCTGATTCCATTGATTAAAAAGAGAAACAGTTAAGACGAAACATGAGTGATGGTATGCTTTATTGCATTTATTGTATCCCGTTTCCTCTAGCTTGTTCTTAATTAGATAAGCTCAAAACTCTCAGCTCATTATATTTATCTCCTTGTCCTCGCATGGCTTATACTAGTCTCTGTGTCATATGGTTTATCCTGATTTTTTTTCTTTGGGAACATTGTGTCTTGTGAACAAGCTTGTGGTAAGTTTTAGGAAAAGTGAGTTAAAGATTTGAAGTGATGTCTGCTTTTTCAGCCAGGAAGCATCAATTTCAGAACTGAAAACTTTGCTAGATGAGGAGCGTGAACAGAGGAAAGAGGAACGTGAAAAGGCTGCTTTGGATTTGAAAACCTCTACACAGAGAGTGCAAGCCGAAGCCCAGGAGGAAACAAAAAGGCTCTCAGAATCTGCTGTCAAACGAGAAAAACAGCAGCAAGAAATTATTAATAAGCTTCAGGTAGAAAATAACCTGTACCATTCACGGATATAGTAAAGCATGTCATGTCTCTTTCTCATTTAGCTCATAATGGCAGGAAGATGAGAAGGAAAGATGTTCACTGGTGGAAACCTTGAGATTCAAGTTGGTAATATTGCTTAACCTACCCTTTACTTACTGCAAGCCATTCCAGCTCTAATTCATTGGCTTGTTACAGGAAGACACGAGGCAGAAATTGGTTGTTTCTGACAACAAAGTTCGTCAGCTTGAAGCTCAACTTCGTGAGGAGCAATTATCTTCTGCATGTAGGAAAAAGGTAAGTATCTGCTGTCAAGCTATCAATTGCTTCCCTTTTCAGTTCCTTGGTTGAGAAGCTGACATCTTACATTTCTAATTTTTTGTTATAGAGAATAGAGGAACTTGAGCATGAGAGGAACATGTTGAGCAAAGAGCTTGAGAGTGAAAAGGTAGGATGACCTGCATGAATTTCTGGCATTAATTATCCAAATATGGATCTTGGGATATTCCCCTTTGTTCGCTGCTTAATTGAGTCCCATGGAGAAAGATAAGATAGCGTACTTCCCATTCTGTAAGACATTTTTGTTATGTTTGTTAATTTGAAGAAATGAATGCTTACTTGCGCCACAGAAGTGAATCTGTAATTGTTTTAAAGATTAGCACATGTTTTAAAAATTATATGTGCAGGAAAGAATGTCAAATATGAATCCTGATCTTTTCTTCTTTTCTTGTTCTCTCTATCAACTCTTTTGCTGTCGGTAGCAGGCAGCTCGAGAAGAGGCGTGGGCCAAGGTTTCTGCTCTTGAACTAGAGATCAGTGCTGCAATGCGGGATCTTGATTTTGAGAGGCGCAGATTGAAAGGTGCTAGAGAAAGAATAATGCTACGGTAAGAAGTTGACGTGTATGACTGGTACTAATGTCAATTAGGTTTCTGGATTGGAAAAATGTCATTGAAAATCTATTGCTTCTGCGTCTGACTCAATCCATCTTTTCCCTTCTTATAAAGCAGTATAAATTCTAAAAGTAGAGGTTGTCCAAGTTGGGTGGATTTTTATGTGATGCTTTTTCCTCGTAATTAGACAAACCTCAATTGATTTTTGAGATAACCATATGTCAGGCTAGTCTTTGACATGTGTTTAATGGATTTCTTATTTTTATTGTTACTATTTGTGTTGAGAACAATCCTTTAACGATCTTGAGTATCATGTTTTTACTTAAAAAATAAGTCAATAACCAAATAGAATTATTGATACCGTACAAAATATTACATGTGTCATTTCACCGAGAGCACATGTCCAGATGATCACAGGAATATGCTGAGCCTTGTAATCCTCTTTATGTGTTGTCGGAGATGCTAGCATTTGCTTACTGCCTTTAATCCTCATATTATGTTTTTGCAATGCAGAGAAACACAACTTCGGGCTTTCTATTCTACTACTGAGGAGATCTCAGTTCTGTTTGCAAAGCAGCAGGAGCAATTGAAGGCAATGCAGAGGACACTAGAAGATGAGGAAAATTATGAGAATACCTCTGTGGATATTGACCTTAATCCATACAATGGGAACACGAATGGTTCCCTATTAAGAGAGAAAGAATTAGGACATGGAAGCCACAATGTGACTAGGGCTGGCTGCAGTACTTCCAACCAGAGGCGTGTCAGGGAGTTATTTGAATTATCAAGTGACGATGCAAGTGCTACAGAGAAGCATGAATGCAATAACAGAAGTGAAGAAGGGGGACAAGACACACAGGAGGTAGAATTCGCTGGTGCTCAATGTGTGAAGGGTGGATTTGGTTCTGAAGTTGATGGTGTTGGGACAGCACCCCTGGAGGGAGATGCTGTGGGAACCGAGCTAATCCCTGAAAGTGGTAGTGCTGGTGTAGCAGCCAATATGGATGGTGACCTTGTTGGAACAGAACACGTGCAAGAGACTGAGAGCTTGGGAATCAATAGCGAAAGGAATTTAGATTTAAACAGGTTCTGTGCTTTTGCTGAGAACGCAATGCAGCTGGATGATGAAACTCCTGTGAAAGAAGCTCAGGTGCAGAACCCTGCAATTTGTCATGAGAGTATGCCTGCTTCTCCAGCAAATAATGTTGCTGTGGGTGACAATGTGACTGAAGATAATGTGATAGAAGATACTGAAGCTGAAGGAACCATCAGGACAACTGATCTTTTGGCTTCAGAGGTAGCAGGGAGTTGGGCGTGCAGTACGGCTCCTTCTGTCAACGGTGAGAATGATACCCCTAAGAGTAAAGACAATGATGCATGTCCTGCAACTTTACAAGATTCAGGCGCTCAAGTGGGTGAAAGTCAATGCGCTACATCTACTTCCAAAACTTCTAGATGGGATCAAGATCGTAAAGCACTTAGTGAGATGATTGGAATTGTTGCCCCGGATTTGAAGGAGCAATTCAGTCATGCAGTTGGTAGTGATTGTGATCAAGGAGGACATGAGGGAGACGCTTCTGATTCTGCTACAGAAAGTTGCTCTGATGACGAGGATAACATAATGAATACCGAAGCTGCATCTGATGCAGAGACAGTTGACGGTGAGAAAGTGAATGACGATGTAATGGATGAAGATGATGAAGCCACCCAAGAAGATTCTCTTGGATAGCCAGCGTACTTGTGGATTGAATGTAGGGGTCTCTCTGAGATTTTTTTAGGATTTGTAAGTGCAAATGTAACCATGGGTCATGAAGCCACACCCCAAGCCTCTTCGTAACCCGTAACAAGTGAGGCTTGTGCTCTGATCTTAACCTGTTTCTGACAGCTTGGATTATGTACAGAAGGTATCCTAGCAGTGCATGTCTAAAATATCCTGTAAGTTTAAATTTACTTTAGCAGTTTGAAACCATCTTCAAATTTGTACATTTTTAGTCTAAGTCGATGTGCATTAGTTGTGTTAGTTTGCTCGGCACCCGCACCACTAGTAAATTATCAAGAATGTAGACCAGCTAATTCTTTTTCTTAAATTTATCTTCATAGTTATGTTTTCTCCCAAGTACTCAAGGACTTGTGTGGTCATTTGTTCACTATTTTGGTAATGAATAAGCTTCTCTACTGAGCACATTTTAGTTTCTTCCAGAGGCTGCAGAAAGAGTTATTGAGTGCCTGAATTGACCATCTTCTGTAGAAAGCTAAACATGTGAAATCAAAGTAAAATAGTTGAACAAATTATTGAATAGCTATTTCATTAGAATTAGGCATTTTGGTCGTAACTTATAATTAACAATCAAAATATTTTCAGGAAAAGTGTTTTTCCATACCTAAATTGTGGCCCAACTATAAAGTCATGATGGTTCATCATTGTCTTCAAAGTACACATGTCCTTTATGTTATTTTTTTCCTTGGGTCAACATTCAAACTCAAGAATAGAAGAAACTTACCATATTATATATGAAAGAGTGAGTAGTCATAGAAGCAACAGCTAAGTTCATACTGTCCAATAAAGGGACCATTTGAATTGTCCACACGTAGTAATTGGATAAACACCACAAGTCCACAATCATCTTCTTCCTCTCATAATAATGAACAAGACTCCAAGACAAGGAAAAAAGATGGGGGTTTAATGATGGTAAAGGAGAAGTAGATAAAACCCAATTTTGTCTCCTTTTGACTCTTCACAACCCTCATTCACATGCACTTGCAACTTGCTTCAACTCTCCTTTTGTACATGACATAAATACAATTCCTCGATTTCTCACTAATTCTCATTTTCAAAAATAACGAAATCACATCGAGAAATCATTATATATTCCTAAATAACATATACGTTTTTCGTAAAAATATAATTAAGTCTGTAACTTGATCATTTTCTCAAGCTCAACACTTAAATTTTAGCCCAACTATTAAATAACTTGCGATGTTTGATGAATTAATGAACATATTCATTTTCTTGACATTCTATTCTATATACTTGGAGTTAAATGGTACCATTTAATTTGTACATTTTTCTATTTTTTGAGAATTCTATTACACTTAAAAAGGGATCGATTTTCTGTTTATTGATAATTCTCTTATTAGTGTTTTGGTATATAATTTTCTTATACCTCTTCCACTGGATAGTTGCTCAATTGCTGAGTTTGGAGTTATTTTTGGATCTTTGGTATATAATGATTTTAGTATTATTTAACTAAATCACTTTGCTCATGTAATAATAACTCTAGTATTACTTAATTTACTTAATTGAATTCATAGTTGTTTCTCTGAATTGTTCATGTATTAGGTGTTTATGGCTATCGAGATTTGTATGCCCTCAACAAATTTATTAAAACCGAAAAAATAGAAAAACCAAACCACACCGAATAATAATCAAATTGATATTTATTTTTTTATTTGATTTCAAAATTTTAAAAAATTAAAATAGCTTTCCTTCACTTCTTACAAAACCAGGAAGCTAATTTCAATCCTGGAAAAACAATGTGAAAATGCTTTGAAAATCTTATGAACAACATAAAATATGTAACAGTTTCTTGTCTGATTACAAAACATAAATTTAACTTGTTAAGGAAAGATTTGTCAGCTTATTTGTCTCATAATCATTAGTCAAATTAATTCTTTGACCAATAAATGGAATCAAAATCCAACAAAAACTGTTTAACAACTAAACCCAACTTTAATCAAGGCAATTTATTGGGCATTATCTTAAAAATAATAAAAGTTGGGACCCCTTCTTCGTATCTTCATCAATTTAATAATAATCAATCTTTAATTTGCAATAACTTCCACAACCCAATGTAACTTTTCTTTCTTCCTTTTTGGACTTTGAATGCCTCGATAGAATAAACAGCGACCCTTTGCCTCGATGTAACGTTACATCAAAAGGAGATGACACTGGAAGATCTTATCGTTCGGTTGAGAATCGAGGAAGATAACAAGGCAGCAGAAAAGAAGGCAAATGGGAGATCAACCATACTCCATGACGATCCTTTTTTTTCTTTTGACGAGTTAGGATCATATACTAAAAATAATTGTATTTATTAATTAAATATACATTTTATTTATTTATTTTGAACTTTTTTTATATGAAATTTAATTTTGATATTTCATAATAATTGATAATTAGTGTTAAGTTTTAAAAAATAAATAATTAATGCTAGGATAAAATATGAGAAGAGAATTAATTTTGTTGATATATTAAATGTAGAAAATAAAAGTGAAAATTTATTTTTGAATTTGAAATTGTTAATAAGTAAAAGTACAGAAGGATTATTATTTTGTATCTCACTCTCACACACACTCTCTTATGTAATAATTCACTAAGTTGAGCAGTTTAGGATCGTCGTGCCTACTTCAGCTGCTTTAAACACGCAACTAAAGTAGGTATGTGATTGTTGAGCTGCTTGACTTGATGATTCAAGTTTGACATCTTAAATCCAGTATTCCATGATCGAACCTCAATAACACCAATATTTTCACGTCATTTCTATTAATTATTCTTCATCAACTTCAACTATGAAATTACAATAACGTATCTACTTAATTTTGCAGTAACTATTAAAGTGTCTACTTAAATTTACCATATCAATATTAATTATTATTTAAATTATTGTTTAAAGCTGAGCATTTCAACTACCTGCTGCAGCTGCTTGAAGCAGACAGGTGACTACAACGTGTCTGCTTAGTGTAACGGTGACTATTAAAGTGACTGCTTAATTTTACAATATCATTTCTGTTACTTATTATTTAATTATTTCTTCATCTACTTCAACTATGAAATTATAATAACGTGTCAACTTAATTTTGCGATAGCTATTAAAGTTTCTACCTAATTTTACTATGTCATTTCTATTAAATACTTTTAACAAGAAAGAAAAATAATATCTATTAGACTCATGCAACGCACGGTCTTCAGAAACTAGTGTGTGTGTATATATATATATATATATATATATATATATATAATCTCTATAAGGTAGTAATAAGGTCTGTATATTTTATCCTTCCCAAACTCGACTTGTGAAATTTTACTGGGTATTATGTTGTTGTTATAATGCTAGGATAAAACATGAAAAGAAACTAACTGGTCTTTTTTTATATATTAAACGTAGCAAATAAAAGTAAAAACTTGTTTTTAAAATAATAAATAAATAAAAATAAATGAAAACAATATATATATTATTATAAGAGAAGGCTGTTTATATCATTTTTGTTTGATGGGGTTTGGTGTAGTTCGTAACTGATGAAAATTATGCAATATTTTCAGCTTTTTCCACGGTGTACTCATTGAAGGAGACTATATAAAGGAGTGTAATCATGACATCGAAAGGAGGAATGAACTAAAATTCAAAAAGGTCACCACCAACTTGATGTAATGCATTTTTTTCCTTCTTTCTGTTTCACAATCTCATAATATCCAAGTTTCGATAAAATAATAAAACTGGTCCATGGTGTTTCAAATAGATTCAAGTTAGTACCTCACATATAATACTTTGAGCAAATTTGATCCTTTAAGTTTATTAAAAAGAACATTTTTAGTCACCTTTAAATACTTAACAAACTTTATCGGTTAAATTTGATGAAAGGATTGAGGAAAAAAATAATTTTACAAAAACTTACATTTGAAGATGTATTTTTGGCGATTTCTATTATATATGTACTATTTTTGAACCATGTTAAAGTTTAGTACAAATCCTTTTTAATGCAACTTCTGCTTTAAAAAGTTTGGTGCAGTTTGTTATGTTGTGATTTTTAGAATTAAATAGGACTTTCTTGATTTTTTAGTTGAATTTTTTCTTCTTACTTCTTTCCTAAAATCTACAGATGATTTATAGTATTTGACGAAAACAAAAAGTGTTTATTTTTGACAAATTCAAAAAATACAAGGGAGCAATTTGAATCTATTTTCAAATAAAAGAGATCATTTATGTCTCTAAGTTTCACTAATACAATTAATTTAGTTTATACCTAATAGATCCATGGAGAAGGTAAACTAATTTTTTAAATATGTTCAATTTTAATATTTTTTTAAAAAAATTAAAGATGAAAGAAATCCCCATCACCAAACCGACCAAAACTAGTACTAATACAATTAACGTTTGCTCGTGGGACTCTTTTTTTCTTAGAGTGGAACAGTTAAGATTAGAAGTAATTCTATTTGTATTGTTCTTCTTCTTGAGATGTGGTTTGGCTAGTTTGTTGGCCTTTTGTAATCATGATGACCTTGTGTCATCATTGCTTTGGAAAAATATGTACTACTCTCCTCTTCCACTATTATTTATGCCTTTCCCCTCATCACTATAAATTATCCACCTCCTTTTCTACCCTCAATACTTTATTATAATCTCTTTTTTTTTTTTGTCTTCAATTTAATTCTCTTAGTGAAGATCAAAATGTGCCATGCTGCATCAGACTTAGAGTCATTTCAGTCCTCATGCTACACTGACCTCAACAGGCCAAATCCATCTAAAACACATGTGCTCAACATGGGAAGGAGGTCAGTAACTAAGAGTTGAGTTGATTATTTTTGCATCATCACATTAAACTATAGTTTACAATAAGAGGTAATCCTTCATATATAGCAAGAATGATATATGTTAATCAAATTAATTAAGTTCACGACTTTCATTGCAGGTATGTTATGCTAAATAAGTAACCACATGCTATAAATCACTCAATGCTTCCTATTTTAGTTGTCACAGGTTTCATTTTTAGAGTCAGATTATGTAGATTTTGACTAATATTTTAAAATATATTTTTTTCATCATGTTTGCTAGTTATATAGTTATATTGTGTTTATGAGTTTTCAATTGCTTTCCACGATAGTCATTTGTGTATATAATATTTTCTGCTTTTGGGACCGATATCTTTGAGTTGAAGGTCTTTCAAAAATAATTAACTAATGTAGCAAGCATGTTAAGAGATTAATAGCACAGCTATAACTAATTATAAATTGCATTATTTTGAAATATATGTAGGAATAATGTTGAGAGATTGTCAAAGGAAGCAAAGGAAAGGGCAAAGCTGAAGAAATTGAAGAAAAAAATGAAAATGAAGAACTTGAAGCTCTATAAAGAGAACAAAACCATAATTGAAGAGAATGAAAAGTTGCGCAAGAAAGCTCTTCTTCTTCATCAAGAAAACAAAGCCTTGTTCTCTAAGATTATTCAACAATTTTCTCAACCCCTCAATAATCACAATTAATTAGTACTACTAATTAATGATTAAGGCAGCATCGTATGATATATTACAAATAATAATAGAGCTAATTAATGAAGCTAGAATATATACATGTAATACTTATCAAGTTATTATACAACCCTCTTTAATTTATCGATTGATTATTTATAGTACTTATTTTATATGTGTCATCTTGTATTTAATTTTATATTCGTGATGGAATAATAATTTAAAATGAAAATTTGAAAGTGTATTTTTAATTTTGGCTTCAAGGATCAGTTTTGAGCCTACAAGCAAGTTGACAAGTCTTCCGGAATATGCATCAAAATGATTTTTATTTACCAACTTTTTTTATTAATGTTGAATTTAAATTAATTTTGCTTTGCTTTACACGAAAAAATAAGTTCACGATGATTGAAAAGTTTTAAAACAAATGAATATTATTAGAAAATAAAACTTGAAAATAATGGCAAATCATTGCAAAATAAGTTTATTAGAGTTGTTATTATAATTTTAGTAAATTGATGATTGGAGATTGGAGTATGTTCTTTATTATAAAATTTATATGTTAAATTTAAAATTATTGAGATAGATTAAATATTAAATTATGTCATTAATTATTGATTATTTTAAAAAAAAATTATTCACCTAAATTTTATGCCAAAACAACCTAAAATTTAATCAATATATATCTAGATCTTGATTCTTGACAATCAATCACACGATGTGAACCTACCTAAACATGACAATATGTCATTCCATCTTAATGGATGAGAAAAGATTGATGTTATTGTCAAACCATTACAGAAAATCAATAAAATGTTAAGATTAACGTTACATGTAGAGGGACTAAATAGTAGATTTTGAAATATAATGAGAATAATCATAATTTACAATTACAGACTTGCATAATTTAAGTAAAATATTTGGAGTTAGACCTTGACAAAGTTATAATTTTTGTACGAAATATTTGAAATTAGCATATACAAATTATTATACATTTGAAGCCTTGTCAAAGTCATTTATTTTAACTGTGAAAGTCATTTTTCTGATTTAGTCTGTCAGTAAAAAAAATTCTTGAAGTAGGTCTTGTCAAGTTTATAACTTTAGTAAAGAAAAGTTTGAAATTTGGATAAGTATGCCAAAGATGCGGTGTTTTGACTTTAACAAGCCACACTTAAACAAAAAATATCTGAAGTTAGACCTGTCAAGTTTATAACTTTGGTAAAGAAAAGTTTGAAATTTGGATAAGTATGCCAAACATGCGGTGTTTTGACCTTAACAAGCCACATTTAAACAAAAAATATCTGAAGTTAGACCGGTCAAGTTTATAGCTTTGGTAAAGAAAAGTTTGAAATTTGGATAAGTATGCCAAACACGCGTTTTTTTGACCTAAAAAAGCCACATTTAAACAAAAAATATCTGAAGTTAGACCTGTTAAGTTGATAAGTTTAGTAAAAAAGATATTTGACATTACAATTTGAAAAGGTAGTATACCATTTAATGGTTTTGCCTAGGGGTGTGCATCGATCGGTTCGATTCGATTTTATACATTATCATTTTGGTTTATCGGTTTTCGATTTTTAAATATGTTAAACCAATAAAAATAATTTTTATCGATTTTTAGTTTATTGGTTTTAAGTCCTTAACGGTTCGATTTTTGGTTTAACCGATAAGAATGATAATCAAAATTTGCATTAATAAAAAGTATTCGATTTATAGGTTTTAAGTTCTTAATAGTTCAATTTTTGGTTTACCCGATAAGAATGATAATGAAAATTTGCATTAATAAAAAGCATGAAAATTATGTTTACAAACTTGCAAAAGTTATAATTAGTTAATTACAAACTAAAATAATAAAGTGGATAATTAATCACTTAAGTACTATAAAGAATAAAATATATAAAAATTGGGTTATCGTTTTACCCAATAACCCAATAGTAAAATTCGATATCGCACCGATAACCCAATATTTTTTTTGAAAACTATTAAAAACCCGACAATCTTAACTCAATAATAATAAATCAATAACATTTTTTTCGATTCGATTTATTAATCAGTTTAATTTTTATTTTTACACACCCCTAATTTCGCTTTTGCCTTCACAAGGCCACACTTAAGACCAAAAAAGTCTAAGCTTTGTCAAACTTCATATGTGAATATCTGAAATTGTGTACAAAGCAATATCATAACTCCTAAGAAAATTTAAAACATTCAAAATCCTTTTAATTTTTGTAGTGAATCAACATATTTTATACTTCTTTTTTTCAGAATTCTTCTTCAATAATTTCAAGCTTTTTTCTTAAAAAAGAAAATTAACAATGATGAATATTATTGTTTTGTTAAGAATCACGTATCTAAAATTTAGTGGCACATGTTCAAATAACCCCCATTAATGGAGGGATATAATTCAAATCTTAATTAACATTATTACTTACTGGATACACACATATCTCATAATAAAATTTCAGTCAGATAAAATTAGGTTCAAGAAATAAAAAATAACATTGTCATATACATGTGATTGTATCATGAATGAAAATGTAAATTGCCCGATAGATTGTATATAATTGCTCTATTACTTCAGATATGATACAAAATTCTTTAATACTAAAATTATAGATAATAATTTAAATGTATAAATAGTATTTCATATTAATATACTCTATTTAAAAAAGAATGACTTACTTTTTATTTTAATTTATCTGCTTAAAAAAGAATGATCTCTTTCATTTTTTGATAATATTTTAATGGAAAAATCACCCCCTATACACTTCTAGGAGTAAATATTACAACTTCCATATATAATTTATAATAATCATTAATATTAACAAAACAATTACGTAATATAACGTTAATGAATAAACTTTGCATCTAAATGTTGCATACCATCGACTAAATTTATATACCAACAACATTCTACAAGTATAACAGATCTTTTTCCACAAACTATACAGACATTAGTTTTTTTATAAATATACCAAGAAATTTATCTAAGATACAGATAAAAAAATTTAGTTTTAACATCTATTTTTACTGACAACACCTACATTTTAGCATAAAGTTGCATTAAATGCTGCATAATATCAAACAAATATATATACTTATTACATTCCACTAATATATAAAAAAATCTATATAATTTTTAGACCACAATAATAAATCAATTTTTTCTTCTCACAAATATACCAATAATTTTACTAATAATATACCAGGAAACAAACTTAAATTTTTACATATTAAATTGAATAATAAGCAAGAAAGCATTACACATGCACATACCCAAAAAAAAAAATACTTCATATACATATATAAAGTGCAAAAACAAACTCCGAAAGGAACAAATATTATATTTGAAACACATAATTAAATATTACAAATACCAAAAAGAGATTTAAACATTTTTCTCTGAAGGAAAATTAGAACATGTTTTCCTGTTATGCCCTTCCTTACCACATATGCTACATGTAACTTTGGACCTCTTAAATTTAACATTGCTAAAACCCTTCCATCGTACTCTAGGAGGCCTCCCTACCTTTCTTTTATAATCAGGGGGGCAATAATTTAGGCTCCGACACATAACTTGGTATAGCCCAGGCATTCTCATTGGGAAGAGGCTCAACAAGAATTGCATACGCGTCTCGTAAATTTTTGATGGCATAATACTTGGAGCAGTAATCTTCCTCATGTAAGCTCCTGTATCTAAGAACAACAATTGCATGTCCACATGGAATCTTGTCAAGTTGAATTTGTCCACAACTACATTTCTTGCTTCATATTCACACACTATACCGCTTTGCCCCATTAGAAACACTATGCAAGTACTGAGTTGAAGGTATTACCTAAAAAAAAAATTAAAATTATCACAGATAAATTGTTTTGTCTAAAAAAGTTGGTAAATCAGTTCATACCTTCATCTGATTAGAGAATTCACCATTTTCAATGAGTTTAGCAGTATATTTCTTTGCCAAATCTGTAGTAGTCTTCTCAGCCTCACTACTGTGCCTCGCATTTCATGTTTGGATCGTTATCCTCATAAAATCAAGCAACGATACAACTGGAAGTCTTCTTGTTAATCGATTACATTATTAATTGACTCGGTTATGTTTGAAGTCAACGTCCACACGTGGTTAACACTTGAGTGTGCTCTTGACCACTTTGAATATTCTACTTCAAAAAAAAAGATCGTATTCTCCTATCAAATGTGTCAATTTTGCCCATTAACTTCTCGAATTGTTGAAGCGTATATGCTTTTGCCATTGCAAAAAAAGGCTTCATCAAGTACTCAACATTTCTATGAAAATTCTATAGAACGTTGCACCACAAATGTCAAATACATGCATAATGTTTCACCCTTGCATAAACCTTTGCAGTACCGTTTCATATACTCGCATTTCTACCAGACACGAAACACATATTTTCTCTTTCGTCGAATGCTTCCTTAAACTGTTCAACGAACCAACTCCAGGAAGCATTGTTTTTCGAATCGACTATAGCATATGCAAGCGAAAGCATATGACCTGTCATGTTAGGAAAAAAAATTAATCAACTATAAGTATATGGTTTATATACTGTATATAAATCATGTAAAAGATATACACGGTATAGACCAAGAAATATCTTAATAATATACTATATTTAATACAATAACAGTATGCATTTCTTTCGTACCTCTAGGGTCCATTGTGCTTGCAATCAAAATAGTTCCATGATATGCACTTCTCAAGGCTGTCCCATCAACAACTACTATTGGCCTGCAATACTCCCAACCCCTGATAGATGATAGATGCAATGCAACAAAAGCATATAAAAATCAATTGTCCTCCTTTCTTTTTAAGCTCACAACAAATTCTCAGTAAGTTTACTTCAATATGTATAAATAACCTGGCAATTGGGCATATGATTTTGCAGGATCCCTCTTAACATCTTTAATGCTTTTTCCTTAGCCCTCCAAGCCTGCATGTATGTCAAATTTATACTATGCATCTTCAACATATCAACCACAATATATTTTGGAGTGTAAATTGTCTTTGGATCAACAAATTTATCCAATATAATAACTACGACCATGTCTGTTATTTCTTGTCGCCTTGCATAAATTCTATCCCTTACATAACATGTGTGATTACCACAAAATTTTTGTATCTTGAAAAGTTCTGATTGGTTCACTCTTGAAACATTCATTATCCAAAAACAATTTTTAGAAGAACACATCAGGTAATAATCGTTCAAAATTATCTTAATTAATTAACACACACATTATATATAATATGCCAAAAATAGTATACAAATATTTAGGACATTACCATAAAGAACTGGACCGCTCCACTGTGAATCGAAATTTGTGAACCACTGCATAATGTCTCATACATGAACAAGTATTTTTTTATTTTGATACATTTGTTTCAATTCAATTGTCAGATTTGATGCATCTGAGATTATATCTAGTTCTCCAGTAGCCAATGCATCAACATCCTCAATTTTATTCATTTCAATCAATGATACTACACCAATTTGGTATATATTTGACATATTTGTTACTGAAACGTTCAAATTCTCAGCTTGTTCTACAATTATATCACACTCCATAGGTTTTACGTAGCCACTATTCACTGTAACGCTCAAAGGATATTTCACAAAAAAATCAACAACCACCTTTTTTTGATTCAAATTGGTGCAAACACCCATATCATTGTGTATACGTATGGGTGGACACCTTTGACCAATGATATACTTAATTTCAAATTCATTCATACAGGTATCAATACCTATCTGCGCAACTATTACATCAACTAGACCTTTATATAGAGTGTGTGCATCATACATAATTGCTTCCAATTTAAAATCAACATATTTCCCAACATAAATACGTATTACAAAAAAATCATAAAACACGAATAGGCTTAGGCATAATTCCTATTGCATTCTGTTATTATATGTCATATCAGCATGACATAATAATCGAAGTTTTTATTTAAACACAAGTTCTTGGTCGCTCTCATGTGAACAACGCAGAAAGAGTAACAAAAAAATAAAAAAAGATAGATACGACACTGTCAATATCAAAAAAAATATCATAATTAGTCTAACCTGTCGAATCCCATTTACCATCATGTTGTATTAGAATAGACATGAAACTGTCAATCTCCATAGTTACTCAAACATTTTTTTGATCTGTTACAATTGCAAACAAGGTGAAACAGAAACGAAGTATAAATGGCAAGCACTATAAATAATTTCGGAATATATTTTTTTGCAAGATAATTGTCCATAATTAGTGAACTAGTTTGAGACATTTAAGGAAAAAAGGTTTATTTCAATTATCCTCTCCTCAAAATATGTCAATCTAAATTAATAACTAATCTTTTAAATTTTTTTAATTATTTTTCATTTTTTAAAAATCTTACTGGAAAAATAAAAGTTGTCACAGGCTGATATTTTTTTATGTTATAATTCGAAAGAAAAAAAATGTTGCTATAATTTGAAATATTTTATCTTATAAATGTTATTTATAAAATTTTTTCTATTTTAATTTTAATTTTCGTCGTGGCGTGTTCAAGGTCACATGATTAAATAACTTTTGGATTAATTTGATGTAACTTTAATTTACAATCATAAAATTAAAAAATTATTTTTATTTTTTTAATTTTGTGCGAAATCCAACTAAATGAATATTTTTGCACTTTGTCCAATATTGCAACTTAGGTCTATCAAAATTTGATCCGTAAAGTTTCCACTTCAAGCCCAGTGTCTTTTCAATAGCCTTGATATACTGGGCTCTTTTTATCCTGGGCCTATCAATGCCCGTCCCATCAAATCAGATACGGCACTTTATATACAGTTAGTGGGCTCGACGCATGGCCCGCACAAGTACACGAACCGAAACCCACTCAACATCCTGGCACTACTTTTAAGGCATTTATTCTGAATTTCACCATGCTCGACCGGTCGGCGCATTTTAAAACCACTCCCACGAGGGCGGTTCCTTAGAGGAAACAATGCTGATTAATTCTTTTTGGTTTAAAACCGATCAACACTATGTTATTTCTGGAACAATTGTTTAATATATATTAAAAATTTTATAAAAAACAAACTATTTAAAGGAATAATTTAACCACTCATTTAATCATACTCTTTCTGTTGATAATGTTTGAGGAGTTGAACTTTTTTCTTCCTGCTAGTTTTGTGTAATTTGTATTCTAGTTTTAAAAAAGTTACCACTTATAATACATTTTTCTTAAAAAATTTGAGTAACAGTACTCTTCTAGCTTACCACATGTTTTCTTTATTTCATAATAATTAAATTTTAATTTTTTTAACTATTTAATATAAGTTAATTGTTCAATTTAAAAGAGTTATGCGAAATTTCTTTTCATTTTTGCCTTTCACTTGTACTTTTAAGATGATAAATTTAGGATAAGTTGATTTCATATATAATTTTATATTAAATGATTTCTATTTTCAAAAATAGTTTAAGAATATCTAAAAAATAAAATAAAAAACTGAACATTTAATTTATGTAATAATTATTTCCTTAATTAGTGTACTCTTGCCTCACAAATTTAGTACGGAAACTTCAAGATGTTGAAAATAAATTAACAAATTTCAATTTATTTTGAAATTTTAATATTGATGTGATAGGTTTTAATACCTATAAAATCAAGCTTTTAATTTAATTCAATGTAAAATTAAATGAAAGAAATAATGATTAATTAGTGGTATTTTTGTACTTTCACCTCAAAATTTAACCAGTCAGTCACCTACTGTTCCTGACAAGTCTCTGTTGTTTTCTTTTTAAAAAAAAGTTATTTGTTTATTTCTTAAAAATATTTAAGTCTCTGTATAGCTTCACTTCACTCTCCGGTTAAGTATTCACCGCAAGTGGACCCACACACCTTCTTTCTCTCTCCATATTCTCTTCATTTTGAAACAAAAAAGAAAAAAAGAGTTGTTCATCCTTGTTGTTTTTCTCTCTCTACAAACAAACACCTCCATTTCCAGAGAGTGATGGCTTCTGGTGGTGGATTCAGAAACGGTACTCAGAAGGCGCCGACTCTCCGTGCTTCATCTTCATTCAAATCGAAGCTTCCGCCGTCGGCTTCTTCCAACGGACGTCGCAGTAGTACTATTGACGCCGGTCAGTTTTCGAATTTTCTACAAGTTTTCCATCAACTTAGTTGCTTACTGGTTGTGGATCGAGTTCGTTTCGCTAATTAAGTTTTCAAGTTGTCGAATTTGGTCAATTCATCCTGCTATGTTTGCGATTGTGTGTGTTTTAGACATTGTGCTTTTTAGTGGTTTAGGTTTGTGTTAATTGGAGGATGTGGCATTGTGGATACATTTTGCTAGGTAATAGCTGATCTTAGCGCTGGATTTTAATGCTGCATTATTATCTTTTGTGTAGTTGTGAATTTTGGATGTGACATTTAGTTTTATTTTCTAAATATTGCCAATTAGGTAAGGTAAGTAGCTGCTTCAAGCTTTCAAACTTTTACATCTACAGAATCAATGTCTTAGTTTGCACATATTTATGTATGATTTTTTATTATATATGCATAGGAATGTATAGTGTGGTTAGCTCATACTCTAGGAGTTTAATAAAGCTCCAGTAATTATGTATTTGATGCTAGATAAGTTTCTGTATGATTTAGAAATGAGTTTCCATCATTGTAGAAGCTATCTGGTTGAGGATCGAGTTTATTTTTCTAATTGGAATTTTGAGTTTTGGAAACTATGGAGTTAATTCTGCTATTACTGTGCTAGAGATTGAGTGTTTTAGTTGTTTAGGTTTGTGTTAATTGGATAATGTGATGTTGTTAGTTTTGTTAGTTGATACCGGAGCTTGTTTAAATTGGTTAAATTGAAAGTTAAACAGGTAACTTTTTTCTATTCAAATATTACCAATTAGGTGAACAAGGCACTTCAAGCCTCCAAACCTTCCTGTGCACCTAATCGATGTCTAAGTTTTCTTAGATTTGTGTATGTATTTTCACTAGACATGCCGAGGAATGGATACTTTGGTAGATTAGCTTGTACAAAGGTTAAATTAGAAACTCCAACGATGATGGCTTTGATGCCAAGAATTTGAACAGAAGTGATGTTAACTAGTCAACTTAATATGGGGAATAGGGTCGGGAACCTCCCCCTCAAAACCAATTATTTCTTAAAATTTTCAAGTGTTTGCCCTTTATTAGAGCATCTAACAACTTTCTTTAGGAAATATTTATGGAGGACACAAGTTATAGTTGATAGGCACAGGCCATAGTTAATGAAGCATAATCATAACGTGTGGTAAAACATGTCTTATTCTATAAATAGAATAACATCAACTAACTGCTAGGCAGTTGAGCACTGGCGTGGTTTAAGAGGTTGTATATAATTTGTAATTAGACCAACTGGGGCATGATCTTCCAGCTAAGGAATAAATTGATTTCTTCTTCCCTTTTTTTTTAGTTAATGAATTCTTTTTAATAAAAAACTAGTTCATTTCTTTTTTTGATGAAGTAAATTAGGAATAGGTTCATAAATTTAAGTAGGGTGAGAATTGGAAGTGTTGGGATATAGGAAGTACTGGTGTAAATGGAATACAATTTATTATTCGCGTCATTGTTATTTATGAAATCTGGTTAACTAGCACAGAGAAAGGGATTCATCTTTGAATGCTCAATTTAGTCAATTATGTATGGGTCGCGTACTGCTTGGAATGTTTGTCTAATAAATTAGTCATCCATAATAAAAAAGAACAAGAAAATAAGGTTTGTTTTGGTTGAAAATTGAAGTCAGTCAGACATATTTTACATAATAAACAAGTATCACACTAAGATATATGGCATATATGGTGCTTTTTATTGAGTTCTCTTGTTGTAGCTAAGATTATTTATATTTTGGTCATCCTTTTTGCTACCTTAAGCTGCACAGCTCAAATTCTTCATTGTTCTCTTCCTTCAGTATACGTGAATATGAACTATTTCTTGTGATTTGTCTTAATAGTGTATGGAAGGGTTCGAGTTGCTGTCAGATTACGTCCGCGAAATGCCGAGGAATTGGCAGCAGATGCAGATTTTGCTGATTGTGTAGAGCTGCAGCCGGAGGTTGTCATTTTTTGCCATTTCCATTTTCGTGAGAAGCTCTTTTTTGGGAATAACTTGAGTATGATGCAATTTTACTTATTTTTCCTGCCAGCTCAAGAGGTTGAAACTTAGGAAAAACAATTGGGATTCAGATACATACGAGTTTGATGAGGTGTTCACCGAGTTTGCATCCCAAAAGCGTGTTTATGAAGTTGTTGCAAAACCTGTTGTTGAGGTTTGTTCTTTATTTTGTATTGTTTTGTTACCTTGACCAATTTGGGACTACTTACAGCTAGGGAAGAAACTGTTGATGCAAAATAAGCAGCCCAACATAAATCTTTTTTTCCCGAGGGGATAGTTGTGGATGATATGTTTTTTATTTTAACAAGAAGGAAGTTCTTAATTAATGGAGGTCTCTGAGAATGATTCATTTCCCATTCCCATTAATGAGGTGATAGACAGCTCAATGCGGACCCAGATTTGAAGACATCATTTGACCCTTTCAGTATTCATTTATTTCATCTTTGAAAAACTATAATTGATGCTGAACTACAAGGTATTAGGTGAATTTTACACAATAACTTCTTGTTCCTGCAGCTATTCACCATTGTAGGGTACACTCTTCGCATTAAATGCAACATATTATTTTATTTTGTGACAATGATGATGATTGTGGTTGATCAATGTACATGTCAGAAATAGTCAGAGCAAGAATTGATGTATTCATTGATATTATTAGAATGATTTGTTACCTACAAAGGACAGAATCGTTAAGGACACCTTGAGAAAGTAAAATTTTATGGTATTACCATGCTATATCTTTTTGTTATAATGTTTTAAGAACAGTCTTTTATCTTTTTGCCCGTTTTACTAGAGTGTCTTGGATGGTTACAATGGAACAGTGATGGCTTATGGTCAGACTGGGACAGGGAAGACTTATACTCTTGGACGATTAGGTGATGAAGATGTCGCTGCTCGTGGTATCATGGTTCGTTCAATGGAAGACATATTAGCAAATATTTGCTTGGAGACTGACTCAGTTTCAGTCTCGTACTTACAGGTTGGAAATGTGCTTCTTAAACCGATCAGTAAATACATGTCATTGTGCATCTTTGGGTAGCTTGCCAACAATTGCTCTCTTGACCACAATCACTTTGCAACCAGAATATTTGCTAAGTTTTATCTAAATATCCTTGTTTGCGTGCAGCTTTATATGGAAACAATTCAGGACCTTCTAAATCCTGCTAATGACAATATCACCATAGTTGAAGACCAAAAAACTGGTGATGTGTCTTTACCAGGGGCAACGGTAGTGGATGTCGGGGACCAGCAAAGTTTTCTTGAACTTCTACGTGTCGGGGAAGCTAATAGATATGCTGCTAACACAAAGCTGAATACTGAATCTTCCCGAAGTCATGCTATTCTCTTGGTAAATCAGGAATAAAGATATTTCATATTTCCAGTTAAATGCATTATTTATCAATACAGTCCTCAAGAAAACTATATATCTGTATAAAGGGTATCAGTATAAGCTTGTTTGGAATTTTTGTTTTTTATATTGTTGTAGGTACAAATTAAGAGGTCAGTTCCTGGAAGAGAAGCTGATGTTTCTGCTGAAACAGATCACTCCTCTCACTTGGCAACCAATTATAAACCACCTATGTTGAGAAAAGGCAAACTAGTTCTTGTAGACCTTGCTGGTTCTGAGCGTGTAAACAAGTCAGGTATGCTCAACAGTCAACACTGAGATTCCTAAATTGAGCAGTAAATATTAGTTATGTTTGAGATTTTCCTCTTTAATCTCTTCCCTAGTTAAGAACATTTCTGCATGTATGCTTTTAATGTATTTTTTTATTTTCATCCATAGTTTCACTCTTTTCTTTGTGGGGTGGAAAAATTGACATCGCTTGTATGATTATTTATGGAAGGTTAAGGGAGTAGCATTATTCAAAGAAGATCCAATATTCATAATTTGTTAAAGAAAGATCGATATAGAGGCTTGATGTAATTGTAGGCATTGCAGTATGTGTCATTGCCAGTCTGTAGGAGTATATGGCTGAACAGAAGAAAATGTGCAGTGAAATATTGTTGTTATAGAACAGAAGAAAATATGCATTATTGTGTAAAATTGAAATATAAAAATGTTAAAATGAAAAGGAACAATTTATTGCCCAAAAGGAAAAGAAGAACAAGTTTTTACTTCCAGAGGCATGATGATGAAGCAAGTCTTCTGGTTATTGCACGTAACTTGGCCTTTTGATTTGTAAACAGACTACATATCCTTTCCTTGATCTCCTGTAGGAAGCGAAGGGCACATGTTAGAGGAAGCGAAGTCCATCAATCTTTCATTAAGTGCACTAGGGAAGTGCATAAATGCCTTGGCAGAAAATAGTGCTCATGTACCTGTCCGAGATTCGAAGCTTACGCGTTTGCTTAAGGATTCATTTGGAGGTGAGCTTGTATTTTTCTTTTTCTCTTCTCTGCATATACATAGTAAAGTTTGGAGGTATCTGATATCAACACATGTCAACTGAGTGTACTGCATTTAGAATGGGCTTTACCAATTTCTAGAGTTGTGAAGATTCTGGCTTGACTTCTCTTACCCAAGGACACCAACATTTATTTGAGATGTGCTCTTTTAACTGTTTCCAGAGCTAGGAGGCAATGTTCTTTCTTACTTATCCACAACCAAAAAAAAGTAGTTACGAGTCAATATCTTCTTTAACAAGTTCCAGTCATGTTGGTTTAATTCTTGTGATTTTGCAGGAACATCGAGAACTTCATTAGTTATCACAGTTGGGCCTTCACCTAGGCATAGAGCAGAAACAGCAAGTACCATCTTGTTTGGACAGAGAGTGAGTTCTCCATTTGGAATGATT
Organism: Solanum virginianum; assembly: GCA_000787875.1. Lineage (NCBI taxonomy): Eukaryota > Viridiplantae > Streptophyta > Magnoliopsida > Solanales > Solanaceae > Solanum > Solanum virginianum. The sequence continues at coordinate 557,484 of DF357216.1, read as the reverse complement.
TATGTGGATAGATTATACTACTGCATACTTGTGTCAAGATAGTTTATCTTTTCATGCAGGCTATGAAGGTGGAAAACATGTTGAAGATTAAGGAAGAATTTGATTACAAAAGTTTATCAAAAAGATTGGAGGTGCAAGTAGACAAACTTATTGCTGAAAATGAAAGACAACAGAAGGCTTTTGAGACTGAGGTTGAACGAATTAGATTAGAAGCACAAAGGCATGTCATAGAAGCTGAAAGGAACTATGCTGAAGCTCTGAAGGTAGTTATATTAATTATATCTCTTGACTTTGAGAGTGTTTTGCTGTAATTACTAATTTGACTGGGAGTTAATTCAGATCAAGAGCCACATATTGGTGAACTTTACTGTATTAGTCCCTGGTGTTGCTTGGGATCAATAGTTAAAGTTCAAAGAAGGAAAAGCTCATACTCCTGTTTTAGTACATGTAAATTTATCAGCAGCTCTTATCCAGAATGCTCAGATAAAATATTCTTGCTTTCTTAAATGTATCTCTTTTAGGCTGTCTTTCAACTTTGGAAAGTATATAATAATCGACTATCCCTCAATTACAAACTAGTTGGGGTAAGCTATAGCATAATAATTTTACTACTTTTTTGCTGGTAGCTTGGCTATCATAACCCTCCTTTATCCGTGCTTACGACCAGCTACACTATGCAAAACTCACTTAGGTGGAGCTGATTTCGAAAAGTCTACAAGTGAAACTAATTAGATGAGAGATGCCGAATAAGTGAAGATGATTTAATTGGACAAGTGAAGTATTACTGGCATAATACGTATCCACAAGAGAGGCATTGCTTTCGTAATACTTAACCACAAAAGAATAAGAATTGAGTTATATGTTAATGGAATTTGACTAAGTTCAATGTTGTGCCTACTGGAATTATGTTTCAACTATTGTGGAATAACACTTCTGCTTTACTTGCAGGAGGAGAAAATGAAATGTCAGGTGGAATATATGGACTCAATCAAGAAGCTGGAGGAGAAGTGGAGCCTTAATCAACAAAAGCCCACAAACAACGCCAGAACTGACGGGACATGTATCACCGAGGTTGTAACTCTGCTTTTGTCCTATTTCTTATCAGCATCATCGTAATTATTAATGCTGCTGTTGTTGTGTTGTTGATGATGACGATCCTTAATGTCTCTGGTTGCAAGATCAAGGTTACACTTCAGAAAGTGTCGGTTTCTGTAAAAGGAAATACTTGTACCATCTAATTCTATAATTGAAACAACTCAAGTATTAAGGTTGTACTTTGCAAAGAATCAGTCTTAAAAAGGAAATATTATAGGTGGCACATGTAGCATTCAACACTTCCATTGAAACAAGTGGCATGTTTTATGCCTTTTATCTCCATAGTGACAGCTTTAAAGCTAGACTTATGTCCACCAAGTAAAAAACAGAGGGAGTGGTGGAGGAAGGGGGAGAGAGAGAGACTGGGCAGTCCACTGGGTAACTATTGAGGTTCAGAGTTTTATATATCAGTTTAGCCAGAGAACTTCTAGAACTAAAGAACCTTATTCACTGAATATTGGAATGAGACTGGGGTAAATGAACGCGAATTGGATAGTGAGACTGAGGGTTCATAATTTCATATTACCGACTAACTTTGGATTCGAAGGCTTTGTTGTTGTTGGAGATCTCTTTTCTTCTTGTTAATGAGTCTTCAAGTTTATTGTGGATGCTGCCTGAAATTATAATAGAACCTTGGCTTCAGTAGTCCCCTGTACGTCTCTTTGTATGCATGTATTTCAAGGCTTAAATTGGGTTTAATTCTGACTGAGAGAACAGCAAACTGCTTATTGATTCTTTATTCTTTTCAGATGCTTAAATTGCTTCTTGTGCAGGAAGTTTCTGAACTTAAGAAGTTGCTTCAAAACGAAATGCAAACAAGAAAGGCAGCAGAAGGAGAAATAAACAAACTCAAAGATCAATTGCACATGTTAACAAAACCGGGGGTATGCTCTACATTGATTATTCATTTTTCAAATAGAATTTATTGAATTCTATGGAATTTGGGATTGAGCTGATGAATAAGACTGACCAGTGTGCACTGTAGTCAGCAGGTGAAAATTCTGATATTCTAAACCTCCAAAGCATGCTGGCAGAAGAGATTTGTCAGAAGAAGAGACTGGAAGAAGAAGTGATCGTCTTACGTAGTCAATTTTCTCAGCTGACTGTGGAAGCTGGTCAAGTACGGTCTTTAATTTGCCTATAAGCTTGCTTACATCTTTGCTTTCTATTCTACTTACTGCTAGTATCTTGTTCTGTTGGCCACACGATTGACAAGTTCTATGGTTTGATGGATGCATTTATGTCCACCCTTTGCATCTCTCTTCTTCTCTTTCCTCTCTTTTGTTTAATAAATGTTCCTTTGTGTCTCCTTTTTCTCTTTCCTCTCTTTTCTTTGTTAAATGTTTCAATCAGTTTCACTTTAATTGCCTCTGTTCACAGAGAACAAGCTATCTGGATAGAAGTAGAAATGGCACTGGACTTCCAGGCCTAGATTCATCGTCTCCACTTAGAAATCTGCATTGCAATGATGCGGCTAATGTTGAAAGATCTTCAATCACCAATCTTCACGAACAAGGTCCCAATATATTCGTCAGAGTATGTCTTTTTCAATTTGCAAAACAACTGAACACAATTTTCTCATCTCTGCTTCATGGACATTACAGTTGGATTACATAAGATTTTGTCACTGCTGGAGTCTGAAGATGCCACCGTGCGGATTCATGCAGTGAAAGTTGTAGCTAATCTAGCAGCTGAAGGTAATCTATTCTCCACCCAATCTTCCCAAGTACAGAAAGTAAGGTCTGGGTATGGCATATTTTTTGCTTGCCACTTTACGCGACTTATTGAAGAATAAGTGGTGGTATAGAGCTGTTTGTGATAGTGGTCTGATATATCCTGCCTCAAATATAACCCTGCAGAAGCAAATCAGGAAAAGATAGTTGAAGCTGGTGGTCTTAATTCATTACTGATGCTTCTTAGTAATTCAGAGGATGAAACCATCCGCAGAATAGCAGCTGGTGCAATTGCAAATCTTGCAATGAGTGGTGATTCTCAATCCATAGCTCTCTCTCTCTCTTTATTTCCCCTGCAGAGGATACTTTACGTCCTTATTGAGGCCCTTTGTCTCCTAAGAACTATTATTCTGAGGATTACTTTCTGTCTTTCCAGAAGCCAACCAGGAACTTATAATGACCCAAGGTGGGATTGCACTGTTGGCAATGACAGCTGCTGATGCTGAGGATCCTCAAACATTGCGCATGGTGGCTGGGGCCATTGCTAATTTGTGTGGTAATGGTAAGCTCATTCACTTTTTCTGTAGGAGTAGTCTCTCTGCCTGCCCGCTCTTCAGGGCATAGCGCAGTCAATTTTTGTTCTTGTACTTCGTCCAACTAAGCCGTTTGGCATGTTGAATCTAGGAGCATCCATTTCTTCAGATCTTGAAGAGAGATCATCATTTTGGTAGGGCAATTTATCCTTGTATTCAGTGAATTTAGCTTCACTATGGTCCCATCACTTCTTGGAAAGATCCCTTCCCATGTTACTTTGTTTTATCTAATCCTTCTCCTTCTTCCATCAATTAATTTTAGCCCTTGAATTGAATCTTGATCGTGATATATATTTTTGTATTCCAGATAAACTACAGACAAGGCTGAGGTCTGAAGGTGGAATCAAGGCACTGTTAGGGATGGTGAGACGTAGACATCCAGATGTTCTGTCTCAAGTTGCACGGGGAATTGCAAATTTTGCAAAGTGCGAGTCCAGAGCTTCAGCTCAAGGTATATTTCATACATATCAATCTTGTTGTCTGATTACCATGATTCTTAAGGTTTATCTGCTACTACAGGTCAGAAAGCTGGGTGTTCTTCTCTAATTGAAGATGGTGCACTTACATGGATTGTTCAAAATTCCAATAATGAAGCCTCAATGATCAGGCGTCATGTTGAACTGGCTCTTTGCCATTTGGCACAACATGGTAAGCAGTCCTATCCTACCGAAGAGTTTTGGATTCATTCATTGTGTTTCCCTCAAACTACACTTTTAGTTTCACCTGTTCTCTTCGTATTCTCAGAGATTAATGCAAAAGACATGATCAGTGGGGGAGCCCTTTGGGAGCTTATTCGTATCTCACGTGATTGCTCTCGAGATGACATAAGGTCTCTTGCACGTCGAACTCTGACTTCAAGTCCGACTTTCCAAGCTGAAATGCGACGTTTGAGGATAGAGTTATAGTCCGACTTCCCTTACTGGTTTCGCTCCAGGGTAACCTAATTCTTGAAATGCATAATGTACATGAAGCAGGTCTGAAAAGAAATTGCTCACAATTTTGTATCAAGGGAGTGCATCAAGCAAAGTCCCTCTAGACGAAAAGTATCTACATTAGATAGCTTTTAGTACGTAGTAGCCTATGATGTGCTATTGAGCTTACATTCTTTCATTTTTCTCTGGGTTCTGGGGATAGTAATCATCCCTAAAGCAGTTGCTTAAGCTTCAATGTTGTAATTTGTGAGCTTGTAATTATAATAGGTCTAATGAAATTTTTATATTCTTCGTTTGTGGAAGACTTAATTTCTGATTGATAAGGCTAGTAAAGTTTCATTATTCACAACACTTTTTCTAATTGCTTGGAGGGAGAGAGCGCATACAATAGAAGAGGGGGTAACATGCTACACTCAGAAATCACATGGGTTGTTATGATGCTTTTTCCCCTGTACTTCCGTCACTGAATATCTAATTAGTTGCTACTTATTTGCTCGTACTGTGTCGTTTTTATTAAGATTTTGAACAAAACGTTAGTATTATTAAGCGTTATTTTTTTTGCGCATCAAATGCACCTCAACTGATGTATCTGTCTATCGTCACCATTCATCTCCACTAACCACCACCACTCCACATCGGTGAAAAGGGTTTGATAATGCCTTCTTATAAGACATGAACAATCTTCCTCCTTTTGATTTAATATTTGAAGTGTTTGTTAGGCTAAAGTCGGTCATTATCGTCGGTCCCTCCAAACCATCACTAGTGAGTAGTGAACGTAAATGTTTTTTTTTTAATTAAGTAATGATTTTAATGCATTATTTTTCTAATATTTTATCATCCTTAACTATACTAATCGATATCTGAAAGAAGTCAAGAACGAGTATATTTATTTAATTATTTTCCCCGCTTCTCTTGATCTTTTGGAACATGTTGCCTAAGGCCTGATCTCCTTACTTTGCAAAAAGAACGTCTTCAACTTAAAAAGATCATTTTCAGTAGTCTCGAGTTTTTATAGCACTTTATCAGCCAGCCTTATTATTTTCATGTGAATTTTTTTTTTAGCTCGAAATATTACGACGTTCAATTTATTGTCTAATTATTTGAATAATATATTTATGCGCATTGGAAGACTTTTGTGCAACAACCAATTAAGTGATCAATTTTCATCCCGAGAGAGTCACGATCACTTGTTCTTTCAAAGCAGATTCTCGAACCCATAATCTTAGAATTGAGGTAGATCAAAGAGCGTACTTTCCACTTGAACAACCCCGTTTCTCTGTTTGAAGTCTAAATTAGGGAGGAAGCATGCTACATGTGCAATAATGTTTCATTTATTAGATAGAGAAAACTATTTAAAACACCTTGAACTTGGCGAAATTTATTAGTTTCATGCCTGAACTATTGATAGTCTTAAAACCACCTCTTTACTTGACTAACTATACTAAAATACACTTCCGAACTATCATAAGTATTAAAAATACCCCTTGATAAGAATGTAGGGGTGTATTTCACTCTTTTTACAAGAGTAGGGGTATATTTAAGTTCAGTTAGTCAAGTAGAGTGATATTTTTAACACTATCAATAGTTTGAGAATGAAAATAATTCGTGCCAAGTGGCAAGTATGCCATCCGATCTACCTGACTGTATAAAAGAAATTTCATACAACTGGATCAGTTATCATTTACATATATGCATTGACCGAATAATTATTTTTATATCATTAATATAATTTAGGAAAAAGTACACAAAATAAACCTAATTTGAAATTATTTACCCTTAATAGACCCAATCTAAACTATTTACCCTTAGTGGGCTCATTATCCAAACTATTTATCTTTCTATCCACTTACCCCTTTTTATTTCGCGTGCTGACGTCAGCATAAATACTATAAAATATACTCTAGCGGTATATATATACTATAGTGGTGTCATATATAATGAGTTCAGTTCTTTATGATACTCTGGCGGTATATTGATACTCAATTGGTATATAGGATTTTTTTTAAGAAATAAATAAGAAACAAATAAAAAGATTATTAAACTCTAAATTAGTAGAAAATATATTCATAATATACTCTGTCGGTATCTTTATACCATATTAGTATCATATAGAATTGAGTTTAATCATCTGTGATACTCTGTCGGTATATGTATACCCTATTGGTATGTCATACAAGTAGGTACCGATGTCATGCTGATATCAGCACACAAATTTTAATATTAGAGAGGCAAAATTTTAATAGTATGAAGTACGAAATGTAAAAGAATATATGTATATAAATATTTTACTTGAAAGGGGTACAAACTTAATTTTCCCTCTAATTTAATATGCTATAAGTTTTTAAATCAATAAGTAATTATCTGATTGTATGTGTGTGTATATATACTATATATTTATCACTTCATACAACTTGAGACACGAAAGATGATTACAGCATGTTATAATTCACACTGACCGTGTACTTATTTTAACCGCTATACACTAGTAATTATGGTGGATTATATATAGGAGAATTTTCACAAGAGTTTAATTTTGGTGCACTATTAGTGTACAAATTTTTTACACCATCAGGTAATATTAATCTGCTATTGCAGGTTATCAAGTAGTATTTCTTAATTATATTTATTTATTTATTTAGAATTTAAAAAATAAAACACAATTATTATTTTTTTTTCCTCTCTCTTTTTCTTTGACAAATAGTTCAATTTTTTTTTTTTTTAAATTGGCTTCTTTCACTACAATCTAACTATCTCTGTTCTTAATTCTCCTTCACTAGTCTTTTGTACATTCTTTTTTTGAATAATTTTGTTATCTAAAATCAAAGCTAACTTTTTAAGATATATTTTAATTTTATTTATTGATTCTAGGATTTATTGATATTCTTTTCACAAAATTAAGTATTTTTTTGAAGTGTTCATTTTATTTTTCTATTGTTGTATTTTTCATAGAAGACGGAAAATCTCTTGAACAACTCCTTACATCTTCCATCTCTTTCAAATCTTTTTTTTATTACACATCTTATTAGAATTATTATTATTATTATTATAAATATGAATATCATAAATTAAGTTTTTTTTTTTAAATAAAATGAAAGATGAACGGAATAATTTAAGAAAAACGAAAGGAATAGAAATAAAAAGAAAAGACAAGAACCGCAACATCATCATTTTACCATTGCCATACAATACCTACGAGAAAGAGAGAGTGTAATTTGGATTCAAATTAAGAAAGAAAAAATCTAAATATTAGGAAAGAATTTGGATTACAATATAATTAGGATTCAAATTACCTTTAATGTTTTCTAAATTATATTCTTTTCTAAAGGTATAAATATTACTTGAAAAATTATGGTAATTATCTTTAAAGTTACCTGATGGTGTAGAAAATCGTGTACACTGATGGTGCATATAATTTAAACTCTTTTCATAAATAGCTTAGACTTAAAATTTAATATGATCAAATAACTATATTTTACATAATTACACGGCATAACCTTGACTATGTGACCTGAAGGGAAGGAGGGAGGCGAGTTAGATCGAGAGAGGGAGGAGAGAGGCGTATTGTATATGTATATGTCAAATTGTACGTGTATATCTGGCAAATAATTGTATATGTTTAACTAATATACATATGTATTTGTATATCTGGCAATCGAGATCGGGAGAGGGAGGAGAGATGCCAGCGAGAGAGAGTAGAGAGTGAAGAGAGGCAAATTGTATATCTATATCTATCAAAATAATTGTATATATATAGCTGCTATACATATGTAATTATATATCTAGCAAAAAATTATAGAGAGAGAGGAGAGAGGTGAGAGAGAGGAGGAGAGAGAAACTAGCAACAAAATTCTAACTATAGCAACAAAATATTAACTATAGCTATAAATTGTAATATTTTCAAACTATAGTTATGTAATGTAAATATATATCATATGTTTGCCTAGTTACGTTATTTTTCCTTATATTATTTGAATTTTTAGTATGCAGAAAGAATGAGACTGAATGCAGTGAACCATACATGTACACTTAAAGTTTAAGCCCATCATCTTACCTGTAGTCCTTTTAGTTTTCTTTCCAGACCTTCTCAGTTATCTACCCAACTACTTTAATCTTGAAAGATCTTAATTAATTTGGATACGGCACACAAACTTAGCTTTATATCTTCATCAAACTTAGCTTAAGAAAATTAATACAATATTTTGACCGGGGATCGGGACTAAAAAATAAATGACTGAAATTGAAATACATGTTGGATTAAAAATAAGGGATAATTGCAGTAGATGATCATTAAGCCAAAGTAATTATAAAGACAATGATCATTCACGATGTAGTCATGCATAGTGTATATTTCACGTGTGGTCAAGCTATATTCAATTTTAAAGTGTATCATAACATATATTTATAGCTCATGTATAAGTTACGATAGAAATACAACTTGGAAATGAAAGATGCGCTCGTGAAAACAATGGGATAATCAACATAGACTATAAGATAAACTTGAATGCTTGTCAATCGGTATTCTATATGATGTGTTAGTCTATATTGTATAACTAGAGTATACTTTATTATATAGTCACTATATAATTCTTATAATTTTTTATTATTTAATTTGTAAATAAAACATGATAGTATTTATTGTATATATTTACTATTAACCCTAAAAATAATCTAAAGATACGATCTTAACATGTATAGTGGGATATTATTCGTTTTGACACAAGCCTATGTTTATCAGTAAGAGACTTCACACCATTAAGAGTATATATCTAACATCTTATAAGTAGTCTAATTTTCTTTTCAGCAAACAAATATCTAACATCTTATAAGTAGTCTAATTTTCTTTTCAGCAAACAATGTTAATTTTGTTCACACGCATTTAACATGTACATAGTCTTTTAACTCCAAAAATATAGAAAGATTCAATAATGGGTTTACAAAGATTTCCCAATATCATGCTAAGAATAATTGGGATTTTCAGAAGAAGATACCATTCGTTTGATGAGAAATAAAAAGAAATATCAAAAATTCGAGTGGTTGAAACTGAAGCAGCTACTTTCGAAGTAACAAAAAGAAAAGCAACAACTGAAAGGGTTGTAGCACAAAATGTACTTCTAAGTAATTGCCCCATAGATCCTATATCTATCTATATGACAAATAAATTATGTAACAAAGGGAATTCTTATTTGTACAAATAGTACTTTGAGCTTGGAACGAACATGAACAGATTAACGATACTATCAATGTCCATGAATGATAATAAATCATAGATCTGATCAAATTCAATATCTTAGCTCATATCTTAATATATATATAATGAAGTTTGGGCTTAATTCTATTAAGAAATTAGTTCTTCATAAAGTGAAAATTGTCTAAAACTGTATAAAACAATCCTTACCATCTCATAGTTGACAATAGAACTCAAAATCTCAAAAGCCTGAATAATATAATATGGACTCATGCAATATTGGATAAATACGATAAAAACTATAATAACATATTCAATATAATTCTACGAGTGAAATGTAGAAAACATAAAATATGTGCAAATTTTACTTATACTATATCAAGTAGAAAAGTTGTATTAATTACTCTAACTTTCATAATAATTAAAAATATATATATCATATCAATTCAACTTCAAAAGCTCGCTCACCACAATCAAGAATAAGAAATGGGGTTATATGCCTGGGGGGAGGGGGGTCCTAGTTAAAGTAAAGAGCAGAAGTTGTTGTGGTACCTGTGGGAGTACCTTAGTATGGAAGTGAAAGCATTAGTTGCCTCGAAAAGGAGCTAAGTTCAGAGTAGTGCACGTGTAAACCCCACTATTCAATGTTCACTTCATAGTATTAACCCTAAATATAGTATTCATATATTCACTCCAAAAAAGCAATCACTCAAAGCCCATACCTCTCTGCATGTTCTACCACTTTCTTCTCTACTAATTTAAATCATTTGCACCCATGTTATATTGGCACCCCTAGCTTCTCCTCCTAATAATAATGATGCTACAAACTCCATAAAGTCACTCTATGAATAGGAAACAAGATATTTAATGAAATATCGAACCTGAACTATATATGTAGAGCCTTTTTGCTTCTGCAACAAGTGAAAGATTGATTATTATCCGAGACAAGGAAGTATATATCCATGCCCCCTTTTGTTTGCTACCATTTACATAAAATAAAGAAGCAGCAAAAACACCCACAAATGATTCTTAAAATTATTTTACATCCTAAGCAAAAACGTATTACTCAGTATAATTTCACAAGTCTGAAGATGATAGTGTGTACAGAGTCATACTCAGAAAATGACTAATAAGCAGAAAGATTAAATAACTCCACAAAAAGAAATAGAAGAAGTAAAGGTGGTCAATGGAGAAGAGGTTGTAGTACTACTGTACTATAATATTGGAATTCGGAAACCATGTCCAAGATTAATAAAATGCAAAGAGAACGATAGCTAATTTTGAAGTTAATTCCCAAATTTTTTTCCTTTTTTATCAATAGGGAGGACGACCTCCTGTTCCCCAATAAGGATCAGCTGGTAATTGACATGAATTTAGAAGATTTTGAGGCAACCCTTGTAGTAAATTAGCATTTGGATCAGTACCCATAATTTGTTGTGCTGCATCTTGATGTTGTTGATTAGTAGAACTTACTATCCCACTACTTGTTGGTAAATTTGCCCCACTTCCTTGCTGCCCCACCGGCGATTCTTCGTCTTCAAGCGGAAGTCTTTCATATGCTGCATTCCCAAACGAAGCCGCCATAATCACAACCGGGCCCGAAGCGTTCAACGGCCCGACAACGCTACCGCCAACTACTTGGCCTTGTCCTCCGGCTAAGTATATCGTCAGCCCTGATGCGGCTGGCGGTGCTGGCGGTGGTAAGTATGAACCGGAGAGTGATAAGATTTCGAATCTTCCGTGGAGAGTTACCACCGCACCCGGAGACGCTGGCTGCCTGGTAGAGTTAGTTAAAAATTAAAATCAGAATACATATCACGCAGTACTTAATTTGAAGATGAAAACTTAAGAAAAAATATGTTACCTAATTGTAACGTTTGTAACCGTTCCGCTACCACTAAATATGCAAACACCGCGTTGTCTTCTGGTGGCGAAGTTAGAGATACTTTCTTGTATATCACAGCCACTAGCGATTTCCATCACGTGAGATCTAAGAGCGTTAGCGCTATCTCGAGTGATTATGATAGGAGGTTTGGGTTTGTTTTTTGAACCAGCTGGTCTTCCTCTTGGTCTTCTATTGATTTCTCCTCCTCCTTCTCCTCCTCCTCCTCCTCCTGTAGTGTTTCCTTTGCTGTCCATGGAACCGGATTGATCAGGATTTAAACTGAAGTTATCGTCGCGGTCTCGTTTCTGATTTCGGTGTCCGCTTTGTTGTTCGTCTTCAGCTTTCTGTTGCTGTTGCTGTTGCTGTTGCTGTTGCTGTTGTATGTGATGGAACTGGGTGTGGTGCTGGAACGGCTGAAGATCTCTTGTGTGAAAAGGAGGTGGAAGAGGACGGCCATGAGCTGTTAATTGATCCATCTAGCTTAGTTTGGAAATATTACTAGCTACTTGTTGGGAATTCTAGCTAAGTTTGAAAAATTGATTAGTTTGTTCTTCTTTCTAACCTTCACCAGAAAAGAGTTGGAAAGGGGAAGTGATGAAGTGAGTAGCCAAAGGAGAAAGAGGTGAATCAACCATATTTGAAGACTAGTAGTATAATTAAATTGTCTTTGTTTGTTGATCTTCCTTCCTTCTCTTTTGGTGAGGGTTTGGAGGAAAATGAAGAGAGAAGAGAGGATTGAGTTGGGATATTTTTGTGTTTGGGTTATAGTTGTAGCTAGGAGTAGTAATTGGGTTGAGGTTAGGTTGGGGGGTGGAGTTGGATGGATGATGAGTTCGGTTTTTGGTGAGAGAGACAGCGTGCGTATGGGCGGTGGGAACATGGGACCCACTTCCTCCCTTCTTTCTCTCTCTTTTGTCTCTTTAATTTTGGATGGCTGGGGAGAGCTTTCATCAAATCTCCTTAACAACATGTTGTAAATTAGCTTTTCCATAACTTTTTTCCCCCTCCTTGGAATCTCTAACATTGCATGTCCACATAAAATTATTATGATTCATAAATATTTCTTTCTAAATTATAATTAATGTAAAGTATTTTTAATTGTTACTTTAAAATTCATAATAAATGTAGATAAACTTACATGCAAACATAAATATATCATAGCTGGATTATTGATCATTAGTGATGGGGAGTAGTTGAGAAGCGTTACAGAAAAAATAGGACCCGGAATTCCCGTACACAAGTGCAATAACCAGCTGAGGAAGAAGAGAAAGAGAATCAGCTCACGTACTCCCTTTCATTTTACCTCTATATTTTATCAATGAAGACAAGTTTATTACTCTTTTTTCTTTACTGTCTTTATTAGGACTTACTACATCTGTTACTGCCCTCTATTAACTTTTATTTTTTAAGGTCAACCTAACTAAACTTCAAAGTTAAATTCAAGTAGCTAAATTTAATATTTAAAATCTAAACTGTACGAAAAATGTTATCAATTGCAATCTTTTCTCATATTAATATGATGAAAAAATACATCTTAAAATGTTGGTCAAAGTTCATATAGTTTGACCTTGATAAGTGAATTAGTGACAAGTAAAAATAAACAAAGGAAGTACTTTTTAATTATCGCATTATGTTTTTTCGAGACTTATCAATTTGATTAACTTTTAAATTTAAATTAAATTACATATATCAGTTCAATATTTTAAAATAAATATTTAAATATTTCAAAATTATACAAAAAAAACTATAAATTAGGCTAATTTTTTTCATATCAATAGCTAAAGAAAATATGTATTTCAAAATGTTAGTAAAAGCTCGTATTATTTGACTCTAAAAAAAAGTTGTGACAATTAAAAACAAACCAAGGGATTGTTAAATAACTATAGTACATTAGTTAATTAAATATAGAGTTTCAAAACATTATTAAGATTAGTTTAGTAAAATAAATACTTTTTCTGTTTCTTTTTAAAAACCCAATTGTGTTTTCCAAAACTTAATTGGACTAACTTTTCAAGGTAAATTAGATTATATTAATTTGACATTAAAATATAAAATTAAATATTTAAAAATTATATAAAAAGTACTATAAATTTAACTTTTTTCTATCAATATAAATAAAAAAAATATCTTCGAATGCTGATCAAAAATTATATTAGTTAATTTTAAAAAATATTTAATTAAATTTTTTTTTAAAAATATATCAAATTAAAAGAGATCAAGTAATATAAAACGAAAAGGAGTAATTTAATGTAGAGTAAATTTTAACTGAAGGTTATAAAAGACAGCGAGGACAAACACAAGAGAGTGTGCGTGTGTATGTATTTGGCTGCTCCCCCAGAAGACACGGTCTGATCATCTTGGGTGGCTTTATTGTTTTTTTGGGAATCACTATTGCCTCTTTTACTCTCATCAATGCCCACTGTTTTCATTTCATTTTGGGAGAGTTTTATTTTGAAATTATTACTAATTTAAAAGATTTTATATTAAATTTAGATATATTTTTATCTATCATATAACATAATTAGTCTTAAATTTTTGTAGAAGTATGAGACTTTTAGTATAAAGTTAATCGTTAGATTTGATTAGTATTTAGGAGTGTAAATGTACTTTGTTTCATCAGCTTACTTTTAGTTATCAAATTTTGACTTGATACATATTTATTCATTATATTTTTTAAAGATATTAACTCAATGGTAACAAATTGAGAATATAATAGGAAAAAATATTTGTCCTACCTTGATTTGTCAAAAATGACAATTTAAAGTGAAAATCAAATTAGGAAATTTTATACTTTGTGCTATTACACTTTGTGAAATTATAAATATAGTTTTGCAAGAAGTGTAATTTATCTCCTAAAAAATATAACACTTCCATAAATGAAATGTCAAACATGGGAAAAAAATTTAAATGTTGATATTAAACTTTGAACAATTCAATTATTTTAAACAATGATAAAAAAAATCCAAAAATTAAGTTAATATGGTATAGAAAAAGTCTTGTAAAAATGAGGGTGTTCAATTGGTCAAATAAAAGATATTTTTAAGTATGTCAATAATTCAAAAATAAAATTAGTAATTTATACTGAATTTAAAAGTGTTTTCAATATTTGTATCTTTATAAATAAATATCTTTACATCCGGAAATATATGTCAAAACAATTTTTACTCCACCACCTCTTTTATTTTACATAACGACTATTTCCTTTTTTATTGAGATATGCATAACACTGTAATTATATAAAATGATCTTTAAAAAAAGACTTCTTTCATCTATATTAACTTAATTTTGGGAGCTTTTTTATTGTTCAAAATAGTTTATATTTTTATAGTTCAAGGTAGATGTTTAAATACTTTATATTTTATAGAAATTAAATTACACTACTTATAAAGTAATTTATAAAGATAACGGTGAAAAATATGGTTAAAATTTTATTTTTAAATATGCTTTTTAGTATTTATATATTACCTCATAAATTAAATTAATATAAAATAGAGGGAGTAATACAACTCGTATCTTAATTTCTATGCTATTTGATGAAAGTTGAAATGATTCTTTACGAAAGGAACAAAAAAGCGTTAGTCCTTCAAAAGAATATTTAAACAGAAGGAATTTTAAAATCCGCAAATTAAGTCAAAGATTAGTCAATAAATAACCAGGAGATTATTAAAAGAGTGAGCAATTAAATGCACCCATCCAAATTTATAATGTCGCAAATTAGTCATTTACCAAGTGTCAAAATGGACCCATTTTTCTAACGACATTAAACTACCTAACAAAATTCGCTCATATATCTTGCCTGGCCTACCGCGCAAACGGAAGAAGGAAAATTTAAAAAAGAAAATACATTTTTATCGCCAAATTAACCTCATATTAAGATTTTTATCAATTAAGATTTTCGAATATCTTTTTTTTCTCGTATAAATTTGAACAATGAAACGAGGTGAATAATATGGTATGTGGCAACTAATTAAGCATCATAATATAGTCACAAGTGGAATGAGTGTAAATTTCGGCCTTCAAGTGACAGGGAGTGGGGATATTTTCAATGAAAAAGAGAGGAGTTTGAGGAGAGAAATAAATTCAATTGGTCAGAGGGAATTCGTGAGAGAGGCTATTGGAAATACAAATTAAACCAAAAAGAGTGGGCACACAGAGTGGGTTGTACTGACATTTTAAGTCTTTTGCCACCACCAACCTACTCGTGCTACTCTTTCTTCTGCTACTCTGTTCTCCCACTTAGGCCTAATGCTAATTTTTGTTCCAACATGGACAATCAACATTTGTGCAATTATAATTTTTGTGACGAGGGTCTTTCGAAAATAGTCTCGATAGCGATAAGGTTTATGTACATTTTGTCCTCCCCAGATTTCACTTCGTGAAATTCACTAAATATATTGTTGTTGTTGTTTGATTCTCTTTTTGCTATAACATAGGATTACAGGCAAGTGAATTATCATACATTGAAATCTTTTATTCTTAATAAGTGAAGATGATTATGTCTTCTTCTCTCACATAAGGATTTACTTTTTAAGGGGCGAAAAGCTAAGAATTAATACTAATACGAAAAGGTTATTCCATCATCTAAAATAAATATTATTGTCAACAGTAGTCAAGTATTATCAAGTCTCTAAATTTAAGTTCTGAAATTGAAGATGATTGGTGTCAGGCTAAAATTCGTTATGAATGTGCTCTGGATGAACAATACCATTGGGATGGGAGGGAGGAGATCCTGCAAAAGTAGTGTAGGCTAGCACTTGTTATGCCAAGATGTCACGGGTTTAAGATACATTGATACTTTTTCACGAATTAAAGTTTAATTAGTCCATCTATGAAATTCAAATTTCACCATATGCTATTTTATGAAATTTAACTTATGATAGGTCAATTACTTTTTTATGAGATGATAACTTTTTTAAAATAAAATCACGACACAATGATAAAAATTATGATAACGTGATCAGAGGGCCATAAGTTCAAGATATAAAAAGTAAATTATTACTCCATTATTAAAATAGAACATAGAGGCATATTATAGAGTATAGACCCAATATTGTTCGACTTGCACACAATCCGTGAGTATTTGTGAGTGTTCTTTTGAATAATTTTAGTTGATTGATCAGTCAAAAACATTGAAAAAGTTATATTTTTCGCCGTTAACCGGTCATCATTAATTTTATAGAGTTAGTGTTTATGTATATTTTAATATTGAAATATATTCTTGCTTATTTTAGTTTTTTAACTATAATTTATAGTATTTTCCCCGATATAATATGAATTTATTACACTAAAACAAAATTGAGATGGGAGTTGAATAGAAACAACTCCAAGACCTGAGAACCAACCCCAACCCCCCGAGATTTGAGGTAGAACATGTGTTAGTGATTGTATACAAACAGGGGCGGCTCAAGCACATTAGTGGCATAAGGCGAAAATCAAATGGAGGCCTTAAACTTAAAAAAATATATATTAATATATTTTCTTACGAATTTTATTCTTCTATCTCTTTGAAATGCAAAAATTGCTTAAAATAATTATAATTAATTTCATTCAGTAATTCTTTTCAATTGATCATATAATCATACTTTAGATGTGTAAAACTTATTCTAATAATTCTTTTTTTTATACGACATAAATAATCTTTACCGTCAATAGTATTTACTTTGTGTTTTTTTTAAAAAATCTGTAACATATTATTACTAAATAAAAATTGAGAACCCTCAAATTTGAGAGGCATAAAGCGCTTGCTTTTTTTCTAACACTGTCGAACGACCCCGGTATGCAAATACAGCACAATTATATTACATTCAATTTAAGCATATACTAAGAAGCCTCATGGCAGCGATTTGGTATAGTCAACGTGACGGTGTAATAATTGGTGCACCTATAAGACCAGACTGCTAAAGTTTAGCAAAATTTACTATGGTTATTAAAAGCAAAAATATTCAATGTTAAAGAGAAATTTGTCAAAATTCATTTTAAATTTTCCTGTCCGTTTAGTGCTGAAGCATGCCCTTAAAAGAATGACATCTTCCCCTTTATGAATAATTTGAAAATTCTGACCCTGTTTCTCATTTTGCTTATTAATGTTTTTATCAAGGAGATTCTCATCTCATTCAAAAGGTTAGTTTCTCATACTAAAAATTTAAAGAAGTTAATTTTAATATTATTGATAAAATGATGTAAGATTCTGATACATTAAGATGCATGGTCCTTGCTGCTGCTATTATAATAATCATTATATATGGTAATAATAATGTCAATAATTATATTGTTTATTAAGTGTACTATTATTATTAATTTGGTTAGAGTATAATGGTTGGCAATTGGATAATGAAGAATCTAAATAATAATGCGGGGTCCGCCTCCTGGTTTAACCGGCCCCCCTTCTTCTCTAATTCCTCAAATATCATTTATTTTTATTATAAAAAATATATAAATAAATTTATGTTTGAATATAAATTATGTTAGAGTGTGTGCGCATATATATATATATATAAATTCAAATCTAAACACAATAATAAGACTATTTTTTTTTCAACACACTATACATATATATGAAATTAATCTAGTACTATATTGGTGATGATGGATGACAATGGTGATTGTGAGAAAGATTAATAATGATTGTTGTTCGTAGTAGTTATCGTGACAACAAATAATTATGATGAATTATAATGACAACTAATGATAGTGGTAAATGATATTGATGGTTGATGATACATAGTGATGAATGATGATGTTGACCGTCGATAATAATTTATGCATGATTGTAAAGACGATTGGTGGTCATAATGATTATAAATGATAGCCAGTAATGATTATAAATGGTAGCTAAACATTGATGACGATTGACTATATGATGATTTCAAATTGTGGTTACTGCGGTTAGGATAATAATTGTGAATGATGATAATTGATAATGACGGACAACTATGATAATGGGAACCACAATCAAATGTTTTTTGGGAAGTGCCTATGAACCAACAATAGGAAGTAACAATTATAAATGGTGGCTAAAGTTGGCGATGATTGACTATATGATGATTCAAGACTGTAGTTATTGTAGTTAGAATAATAATTGTGAATCATGATAATTGATAAACCATAATCGAATGATTTTTTTCTCGAAAATGCCTATGAAATAACAATAAAAAAAATGCTTCATCGAATTAGGGTCGGCCGTAAAAAAAGATCAACCAACGAGGATCAATTTTAATTTGATTATTTTATAAAAAAAACTTATTCAATTCAATTGATTCTTTAAATTATAAAATGAATTACTTAGAAATTGAATCTCCGTTTTCACGGTAAATCATTGGTGCTTGTTTACGTGAATTTTTTTTTAAAAAAAATTTATCTTCAAGATCATTTTTAAAAAATAATTGAAATGATTTTTAAAAGTTTTAAAATAAAATTGATCATTAATAAGTGTTTAGATTGACTTATTTTTCTGACTTTTGATTTTTAAACACTTTTAAGATTTTAAAAGTATTTAGATAACTAAAAAAAGTTAAAATCCAAAAATTGAAAATTTTTAATAATTAAAAATCTAAATAATTAAAGTGCAAATAAATTAATAGGCATTTAGAAGGTAAGAAAAATAAATCAAAAGAGAGGAAAAAATTAAATAGTTGAAATTACACTCAATAAAAAAATAAATACTACTACAAATCAAAATACAGCAAAAACATCATTTTCAAGGTCAGTCAACGATTCTCCCACCACCTTTCCAGGAACTGAAATTAATGCCATCCTCGACTCTTTTCTTTAAATTATCTATCACTTCTTTTTTATTTCCCCCTTGTTTAGTACTACAACTGCATATCTGGCCAATGGTTTCCCAAATGATTGGCATTTCTGTTATTCTTTTTCTTTATAAAAATAAATAACATTTTACCTTCATAACTAGTCCAATTGGTAGTAGACATTTCCTCATTCCAATCATAGCCTTAATTCTAAAAATATGCCTGTCATTCATACTTGTTCCAATTCCATTTCTCGTTCATAAACTTTGTGTTTCATAGTTAAAATAAACTTATATCTACATGTGAAAAATTATAAATAAAATTAAAATATATATTTTTAAAATTCAGAATAAGCGATTGTGTTTGAATCTTTAATTTGTCGCTGCATATTGCTCCAATTAGAATAAAATAGAAAGTAATTTTGAATTATGCTTATTTTTAAACTAATAAACATCATTCTTCTGAGTAATAAGTCTGACTAAAGGCGAACATTGAGGTCAACATCAAGATGCCACAATTTTAACTGTCCCAAACAACCAAAAAGGGAAATGGGAAAATGTTGCAGAGGATCGTGAATTAAATAACATATAATTACATAATCAAAGTATATAAAAAATGGCATAAAAACTTAATGAGGTCGAGCCAAACCTACTTGAGATAGAAGTAGAGAGGTGAATTTAGATCATTCGATGGGTTTTCAAAAATTGAATAACTTTTATATCAATTCTATATATACATTGAAAAAACAGTAAATATATGAGAAAAATGATTCGAGAATCCACTAACAAAGCATGTTGTTTGGTCTAGTAGCAAAAATTGAACCTTTAAACCTTATTTGCCACCCTCTTAGTCAAGGGTTTGGATCCATTTGTCACCATGGTGATGTAGGACTTTATTTTATCTCTTTTTATTTTTTAATTTGAGATGAATGAAAACTTCCAAACATTAAATTTTAAATTCTCCTCTGTGGAGTAATATTTCTGTTGAAGAATAACAAAAGTTTCACAATGACATTGGTGGACTCCTTATAAGACTTGGTTAATCCTCCTTTCTTTGATCTAGCTTTTGGGGGTTTGAGTTATGCCAAGACCTAATTTTACATAGTATTAGATCAGAACTCATTTCACCCACTGTTGACCCCCAAAAAATTTAAAATCGTGCACGCACCAGATACTAAAGCATTAGACATCAGGTGAGGTGTTAATGAATAACAAAAGTCTCACATTAATGATTAATAAGATGGGTAAACTTCCTTATAAGGCAAAGTCCAAGACCTAATTTTACAATTTTGTGTGATAAAATGTGAGGTCACTAATATGAGTGTGAGACAATCAGTTTCCAAAGATGTACCAACCATATTGTCTTTGTTCTGGAATCTTGTAAAAGTGGGGTCTTCAAGGTAGACATGGTCTTCTTCTTGCCACAAGTTAACTTGGAGAAAACATAGGAAATTGTTGCAAAGATTAGACAACCACGATGATGAATGAAGATGTTACTAATAATATTGTCCTTATCTTAATTAATTAATCAATTACTAATGTATTAAACAAATGGAACCCCATTAGGTTCCAATTAGAGAAGCTAATATTGCGGCAGAAACATGATCATGGACCACTATAATTAGCTCCCGAAGAAAGACAGCATTAATTATATAGGTATCTTTTACCCTTCATGTGAACAGCACCTAATTAGGGTTCTTTGGCTTGCGGAATCTTTTGACTCAAACGCACTTTTCCATTAGTGGATTCTTATCCCATGTTTATCCCACTTAATCTACATCACCTTATTATTACTCTCTCCATCTCATTTCATGTGATATCTTTTGATTTGGCACGGTATTTTTTTTTAAAAAAATAGGACTTTGGAAATTGTGATTTAAAATCATTCTTATATATTTGTGTGGTTGAGAATCATTTCATTAAGGGTAAAAGGGAAATATTAAGATAAATTGTTTCCAATTAGAGTAAGATAACATTCGTTTTGGGATGGGCTAAAAAGGAAAGAGGTGCCAAATAAAATGGGACAAAGAGAGTATTATTTTTGTATTTTAAAAATTTCCCACACTCCTTGAGAAAAATACCCTTGTGATCTAGTCCTTGTGTGAATTCCGCACATAACAAGAATCTTAATCAGGTATCGAACAACCTTTTACTCCTTACAAAAATTCCCAATAGCTTTGATCATAATAGTATTTATCTAACTACACATACATACATACATACATACATACATACATACATACATATATATATATATATATATGTATAAAGTCAAAATAGAAAAATTCGTCAGGACAATAACAAAAAAACCCAAAGAATTAGAAGTCAAAACAACGCAGCTAGTAACAAAAATAACAGGACAAGTAAAAGCAGTAACGACTGAGATTAACGAATTAAAAAAGACAGTAGCAAAGCTTGAAGAAATCTCTCTTTCATGAATGATCTATATATATATATATATATATATAAGTTGCTTTTAAGTCGAGAGTCTATTAAAAATAAAGTATCGACCTCACAATTTACAAACATAGGAATAAAAACTGTGTATATTTTATTTTTGTCAAACTTCATTTGTGAAATTATATATATATATATTGTATGTTATTTTTTTTAAAAAAAAAGTACTAAGAAGTTATTTATTTTGATGAAATTAGTAGAAAATTATCTTGTTGAAAATATCATTGACAAACTTCTCGTGAGAAATCATATTTTTCATGGCGTGAACGTTGATGAAAAATTCACAAGATAATTTATATTTGAGCTTAAAAAGATTATTTACTTACATTAAGTTTGTAATATTATCACAAAAATATAAATACAGTAAAACTTCACACTGATTTAAATTTCTGAATGTGTTTCTTCATATAACTAGAAGCAACATACACACTTAATAATATTGTACTGCATATTTTAACAGTAATACCTTGGTCAATCGAGTTGATTATATATTTATATTAGAAAAATTGCAGTGCCCTTAATCCTAATCAACTCTTTCACTTGTGAATGAAAGAGAATGTAAACTAATTTGTCGTATACTAATTTGTCGTTGATGTTTCAAGTTGAGATTAATTAAAAAGCAAGTAGCTAGGGACTTTAATTAATTGGAATAATTAAAGTCCTAAACAGCCGACCAAGTTAAGGCTTATCCACGTGAAGGATGAGAGTGATTGGTTTCGATTCGATCCACTCGCCCACCTGCTACCCTTTAATTAATTAATTAATCAACTAATTAATTACTTAATTTTAGCTAATGTCCATTATTTTGGCTTTAGCATTATGTCAACTCTCCCTTTTCACATCAATTTGATTGACATTATTGATCATATATATCTTAGCTTTTTTTTCATGTAGGAACAAAAATTCTTGACATTTAGCCAAGTGCTGTTGTTGGTCTTGTTGATGTTAACAAGTCTTTATGTATATTAACCTTTTAGTCCCTCTCATTTGAAAGAATGGTTAAACCCAAAGAAAATTTGTTCACTTTTAATTAATTACCCAGATGTAGTAATAAATTGATTAGAATTTCTTTTAGTCTTAATCCGAAAATCTGAGCATCTAAAATCTTGAATGTGGAGCGTTTTACTCCTCTTAATAAACATGTTTTATTTGAATCTGATTTTTTTTTTTTAAATTTCCCATTCAGCATTTGGTAAGCCTGACTATTCCGAATTCATGTCGTGTAGGTTCTCTTCGCGAAGAAGCACTCCCTATCAAGGATTTTTCCGTATCCACGCTTGAACTCGAGAACTTTGATTAAGGGAAGAGTTATTCCATCCATTGCACCACATCCTTTGATGGTGAATCTGAATCAATTGTGTTGACGGACTTCGAACTTCTAATTATACTGAATAATTTAATGAAAATATAGATTGTTGTCACCTTTCATTAAAAAAAATATAGTGATGTTTTGTCAAGTCAATCGTCATGAGAACTAATTTTCAAACAATATGGATGGCTAACTTATCATCATACCAATCAGTGAGCTTCTATAAGGAGATGACTATTTCTTTATAACCCACTAATTAGGTATTAGCATCTCATTAGAGACTTTTAATTCAATATAACAATGATCAACTATGAAACCTGAACTGCGTAAAAATAATTCACTCAAGTCTTTCCTATTTTCACACTTGACATATTTTTTTTTTAAAATAAGGTCAACTAATTGAAATTAAAGTGAATTGCTTTTTCTATTAAGCTATATATTTCTGAAAATTGCAACTTTTAATAGTATTTAAGGTAGAAGAATTTCTAAAACGCAAAAAGCTTAGCATCTTATAAATTACATTTTCCCCCCTTTTAAATTGAATAAATTATTTGAGAATCTAATTCCAAAAGTTAATTAGATCAGGTACACCTCCTTAGAGAATGATATCCTCGTTGAAATTTATCCCGTCATATCACAATGAAAGACATGTATACTATGATCGTCATATTTTCTAAGTTAATAGTATTAACAGGTTAAAAAAATAGATGAAATTTTCTAAGTTACTATATTAATATATTCTAGCTAAGTTCATTATTCGACACGAAAAAAGTTCATCTGGATTAAATAATTGTATCCTATTATTATAAGTTAATTAAATAATGCAGAAAAAGAATGAACTATACTATAGTCAATTCCTGATCAATTAACCTTATTTGAAACCAAATAAATACAAATTATATACAGTGGAGTGCAGCTCAGTTGGTCGGCTATCCCACATTTTCATTTCACTCGTGGGAGTTCGAAGTTCACTATATTTTTTCTTCTCAAATTTTGCTAAATAAAAATATTTATCAGTAATATCAATTTAATATTATTATATTCAGAATTACAAAAGCCTTTTATCAGTACCTATATAAAATGTTTGATTATGAGTAATTATATTTATTATTGTGGCTAAATCTTTTATTTGTTAAATCATGTCCCTGACCAAAGAATAAAAAAGTTAGGCAAAGTTCTATATATGCTCCTGCCAACTTGGAATAGCTAATTAAAGTATTATATATAGGAGCCTCCAGCAGCAAAGTGAAAATTTATATATATATATATATATATATATATATATATATATATATATATATATATATATATATATATATATATATTACTTCAAACACAATAATTAAAAGGGTAGGAACTACTTTTAGATTGCTAATTATAACTAGCAATACTAATCTACTTCATATTTCAAAACAATAATAACATATGTGGATGCTTGTTTTAAAGTGTACATATGATCTGTCTGTTATGATAACTTCATTGAAGTGTTATTGAAAAGCTTTCTGAAAAGTACTAATCAACTTACATAAATAATTAGAGAGACCTCTTATAAATAATAAATTAAAGGATGTATAAATCAAGTTTACGGCCATAGGACTTAGAAAGCAAGAAATCATAAAATGACTAGTAGTTTAACTAGAGATTAATAAATAATTCAATAAACAAATGAAATGTCTCACTTTTAATATCCATTCACTATATACATAAATAACTAAAGTTAGATATTAATTATAATTTCTTTTAAAAATGATTTACCATTATTTAATGTTTTTTTTTAAATTGGCGATAAGTCAGCAAAGCCTACACAGGCACAAAAAACGAAATTAAAGGCCGATGCAAAAAAGAATTTGTACTAAAATTCTCGAAGTTGAAAAAGGCCAAATGAGTACTTTTTTCCCTAAAAAAAAAAAAATTGACCCTCTTGTATGAGTGCCAAGTTAGCGAAACAACCTAGCTAGCTAGCGGTTTAATATTAAGGAAAACTTACACGAATAAATAAATATATACTAGTTAATATAATTTTAATTTGAATTAATTATGGCTTTCGTTAAATATCTCTAGCTATAATTACAGTTTGAACTTTGTATAATTCGCATGATTTTGATAAACGTTGTGCGCGTTTATACAAAAGTTGTGCGATAATCAAATTGCACAACAAAATATATAAACACTATGAATTGTATATCAAATTATACAAGCTCTGTACACGAATTGTATAGCGAAATATCCAAACGTGTACAAATGATACGCAAATTATATAAATATTGTTATAACTATAGTTACGAAATGTAATTATCCAAATTATAATTATGGAGTATAATTAAAGTATTTTTAAGTAGTTATTTGCAAAAAAAAATTCTTTAATTAATAAACGAATGACTACTTAATTAGTACTTTCGATCTATTTTTACTTATTCAGTATTTGATTTGACACACATTTTAAAGAGTAATAAATAAAATAAGAATATTGTTGTATTATTTTTGTATAAAATAAATTTAATGTTTGAGGAACAACAAAGTTAACAATAAAAGTAAAATATCTCTTCATTTTCTAAATAATGAACATCTATTTTTAGTAGAATGAACAAGTAAAAATGGATTAAGGAAATTAAATATTTTCTATTTTTATTTCGATCATTGAAAAGGAATATTGGTATTGGTAAAAAATTTCATGTTGGTACTAAGAGCAGCACATAAAATAGATGAAGAGAAAAAGAAAAGATTATAGTATATGGACATGTTGCAACATGCCTAGATAACGACCAACTATAGATCATATATTTAACTGATGAAATTAATTTTATCCTAACTTTCATGCCACTGTACTTTTATTAATATGTTCACAACAGATTTTTTTTAATATATACACAATAAGAATATTGTCTTGAGGATGTTGGAAAAGTGCTGGTTAAGTTACACTAAATATATATTTAGGGAAGACAGCACTATATTCAATATGGATTATTTCATTGAATATAAACTATATTATAGGGTCCTAAATGATCTGATGATATCCTTATATATAATTGGTGAAATCCAACAGACCCCTCTTTAGATTTTTTTTGTGTTTAATGGTAATAATATAACCATTTAGGCTGCTAAAATATTCTGATTAGGTTTAGACAACAAAATCTTTGTTCTATGAAAGGTTAATTTAGCTAGGATCTTACACAATATTTTAAAAATATGAACTTTTGTGGTGCCATTAAATTGTCCAATTTTAAAAAGGGAATAATGAACAACAAATTTCTGAATGGTTAGTACTTTTTGCAGACACTTGCAATTTTGGGATAGATTAAAATACTATTCCCGTCGTCTCAATTTATGTGACATTTTTTAGATTTTGAGATTCAAATCAATCTATTTTTTACTATAAAATTTTCATATATTTTTAAAACATTTTGAGTTATCAATTATTGTGACTTATAGTACTTTTTACGTAGTTTGAAAATATATAAATTTTATTTTAAAAAATTTAAAAATTCCACGCACAACTTTTCGGTCAAACTTAAACTGTTTGACTCTCGAAAAATAAAAAATGTCACATAAATTGACACAGAGGAAATAATACTGTAAACTAGGTTTAATTCAAAACTCATTTAATTAGTAGAAGAGCAATTTACTGGCTAATACATGCATTATATTCCACATGAATGATTTTAATAAGAAATATAAAACTAATGAATTTGGTGCATCCTAGTGTTATATAATACTTTTAATTAAATGGAAAAAAGGTTAAAAATATCTTTAAATTATGTAAAATTAAATAGAAATATTTTTCAATAATGCCCTTGCCCTTAGCACTTTGGTCCAAATAATTCATAATAATATTTTTATTTTTCAAATAATATAGTTATGAATCAACATATGTTGTGATGCAATGATAGGATTGGTTCATCCTTAATCAGAGGTCTTGGGTTTAAGATCTGGATTTAAAGAAAATTTTGTTGGGAGCACCATCCCTAAATGGGTCCTACAGTGCGTGATCCAAATTTAGTTTGAGCTCCAATGTAGGCTCCGATCATGAGGTGAAAAATCTTTTTAAAAAAAAAATAGCCATGAACTTTTTCTTAAAAAAAGAATTTATTTTCTTTAGTAAAGATGAATATCACGTTAGAAACTTTAAGCCACATATTGATTGGCCTTTCTTTTCTCTCGTGGATAAAGGAGTGAGAAAATTTCACAAATGACAAATGTATTAATCTTAATAATGTTTATTGGTACAATTTTTTTAATTACACTTTATAGCTATGTTAAAGTTTGTTATAGAAAATTCCGTTTATATATTATACATAAGCTAAAAATTCGGTCATTAAGTATTTTAAATAGAAAGGAATTCCATATTTACGATAGTTATATATCAATCAAAGTTAATACTTAAAATTAGTTCTTCAGAAAGAACACCATAGCAAGTGGATTCAAGCTTCAAATTATCCTGAAAGATACAGAAACATATATGTAATTGGACCCTATTAGTTTTGTTGTCTTCAATAGTAAATGTCATATTTTGGTTAGCCTTTTTTATGAATTTATAATTATCATAAAAGTATTATATGATTGAATTTCTTGTTAGAATTTTATTGTGTATCTTTGTGTTGTGATTCTATGGCCGATTACATTTTTTTTTTGTGTTTGTTGTTATGTAGTTGACATCTATTCTATAAATTTTTAAACGTTTGTGTGAATTTTATTTGTGTGTATATATATATATATATATATCGTGTGTGTGTAAATTATTGATTGCTACATATGTATATAGATGTACAAAATGATATATATAGTAGTTTGTATATAATGTTAGTTTAATTTATATTTGTATTTGTATTCCAATACTCATAAATTGTTATATAATTTACATCTATTCTGTAAATTTTAAAAGTATACAATAATTATGTGTGAATTTTATTTGTGCAAGTATATATGTGAAGTATATATAATGATTCATATATATGTATAAATTAATTGTATAAGGTCATTGATTGCTACATATGTATATAAATCTACAAAATGATATATGTATATATTATTTTGTTTACAATGCATGTTGTTCTTCTGATTCATTATACAATTGATGGGATCATCTTTAAAGAAAATTCATCATATTCGGAATTGTATAATCTAATAGCAAAGCGACTTGACGTTAATTTGATAGGCAAGACAACGAAGATTGAGAACAAAATTGAAAAAAACAATAAATCAATGAAGAAAATGTATGCTTAATAATGCTTCATGGCTATAGTTTTTCTAATTACACTTCATAGCTATATTAAAATTTGCTATGAAAGATTTCGTTTGTATATTATATATTTTTTTTAAAAAAAATTGTACAAATACGTTTCTTTAAAAGAAAGGCCTACCTTATATACTAACTCAAGTTTTACATATTGGACCATTGGTGGTAAAGAAGGTGAAATTGATTTGGGCCGTAATAATACATTGGGCTCTGGCAGTGTGTGAGAAAGGCCCATTTTACCAAGCAACATTCATATGCTCCATGCTGGGATTACAATGAGCTAGGATGATATTTGTAATATGAAATATAATTGCATTTATAATCGAATCTCAATACAAATTCGAAAATCGAATAGAAATTTTTTTAAAACTACATTTATAGAAGATGCAAATACTGGGGAAATGTGTGTAAATTAAACTCACCATTTATGTTTCTTTTTTCGTACTTTTCCTTTTATCATCAGACTTCTCAAAAATAGTATCATCACTTGATAACAAATATTTTGTTACAACCAGCAAGGACTACGGTGGAGCAGAAAGTACTCATTCACCCTTAACCAAAGCCTCGGGTTCAAGCTTAGTTACGGACTTACTATTGAAGGACAATTTGGTATTTGATTTGCCTTCGCCATTGATCTTGAAGGTCCTTTCTTTTAGTTATTTTTCCCTTCTTTTAAAAAAAAAAAAGCTATTGAGAACTACATGTATTATTTAGTTTTATACTTCCCAATGTCTCCCATGCCACGTACATTATTCAACTACCTAGTTATATAATTGTCATATAGCCTAAATTAAAAGATTAGTGTTGCCATGCGCTGCTGAAAGTTGTTAGATGTTTTGATAACGATAAAGTGAATCAGTTTCAGAAGTTTGATCAAGATGATAAAGGGCGTAATGCATATACTATCTATAAAGAGTGAACATGAATATGATATAGTAAACTAGATTCACTAAGCAAAAGATGAATCAGAAAAAGAAGAACTAGAGCTAGGTTTTGTTTCTATATAGTGATTAGTCTTTTTTGGTTCAACTTAGAATTATTGTTCAAAGATGACTGTTTTTAAGTGTGAACGTGTTTTGAGAGAGCAACAATTAGAGGTAATCGTTAGAATTGTGTTGAGAGAAGAAATTGAGTGATTAGTGAGATGTAATCTAAATATTGCTCTTTGAAGTTAGTAGAGTTTGTTAAAATCCTACACATCGTAAGTAGTGTTTGTTTTTTCCTTGAGCAAGACATTTTTGTACTATCACTCTCAGTGTTCTTTGTTAGTATCTTAAGTTTTTAAGATGTTTTTCATTAGAAACGTTTAAAAATAATGAATGTTGAATAGTCTTCAAATGTCTTTGATGAAAATTGTGGATTGAGAAAATATAGGGAGAAATTCATTTTATAGATCACTTACAAATTCTTTTGTCTTTTTTTATACACATAATAAATCTTTAAAAAAAAAACATTTTTCTTCATTGTTCGCAAATTTCTGTGCAAGCAACATTATTCAAGCATTTTCTAATCTTAATTTCTCAGAGATGATATGGGTATATTTGTCTCCACCTGCGACAATAGTGTTTACAATTATTGATATGAATTCAACACGTGTCGCATGATAAGCCAGCTAATAAATGCTCCTGTTTCTTTTTTGGATCTTTATATCATCACTCTGATCTCTGGAAAATCTCTCTCTAAATGTTTTTGGAGAAAATCACAAGCTTGAGAATACTAATGAATGGGCTTATAACCTATGTATTACATAGAGGACATTATAAATCAAAAGTGCATAAAGTTTCATTAATGGACATGCAAATTAGATAAACATAAATAGACAAGGAGAAAACAAACACAAACATGTACACTTGAGATCTGTATAAATTCTGAACGCTACATGATCCAACATAAAATCATTCTAGCAAAGTTACATGAATCCTTACTATCCTAATAAACAAAAAACAGAGTAATATTGGCTAAAGATTGCATCCAGTAGCCATCATTTGTTTAAACTCTTCAAAATTAACAAATCCATCACCATCTTTATCAACCCCTTTAATCATTTTTCTACACTCTTTAACACTGCAATTTACACAACCAAGACTAATAAGAACTCTCCTTAATTCCTTAGCTGATATAAGCCCATTCTTATCAGCATCAAACACAAGAAAAACTTGTCTAATTATCGCATCAATATCACCAAAAACATGATCTTTTTCCACCCCCATAACATTCAAGAACTCATCCAAATCCACAAATCCGTCCCCATCACAATCCATCTCTTTCACCATAACCTCTGCTAATTCCTCAGCAGCTTTCACTTCTTGATTATGTCCAACACTTAACAAAATTTCAGCCAGCTCTAAAGGAGAAATCTTTCCATCCCCATTTGTATCAATGAATTTAAACACTAATTTCAGTTGATTTGACACCTCCATAGTTGCAAAACCTGATAGATAACTCAAATCAGAAGCCATTCTCTTTGGTTTCTTTTTCCCTTTCTTGAATTTCCCAAGAAATTTCCCAACAGACTTGAACCATATTGTAAAAGAATCCATAGTATTCTTGAAAAATATATTGATTGATCAAGCTAATTTTTTTAGCAGAAACAGAGAGTTTTTTTCCTATGAAAAAGAAAGTAGAATGCTTATGAATCCTCACAAACAAGTGCTATATATTTTATTTATCACAACTAATTTCAAACCTATTAGGAAAACGAATTTTTTAGGTTTATGTAGTATTCTTTTTCTTTTTCTTTTGTTTTAAAAAAATATAATTATAAAATTCGACTTCTATTTTTTATATGAAAAAAAATCACCTTTTTATAATTAATAAAATATAATTTTAAAATTCATATTTATTTTTAATGTAATTATTTATCATAAATTATTTTTAAACAAAGGAATTTCTTTAAAATTTGTGCCCCGAAATTATGTATTTCCTAAATATAGAACCAAAATTGAAGATATAATTAGCATTTTTTCTGTGGAAGTGAAAGTTTCCGTAGACAATGTCTTTGCAGTGCCCATTACCAAAGACTAATTCGCAGAGGAATATAGAAATATCCTCGTAAAAGTTGCCGGCAATATTTGTCATCATGCTTACGGTTTAAATTCTAAAAAATATAATTTACGAATAATAATCCAAAAAATTACAGAAATACACATATTATGTTTACATAATTTCATATAATCCCTAATCCCTTAAATGATACAAAATTGCAACACTTATTGATACAAATTACAATCCTTACTTCTTCATGTATCATAATTATAATCTCTTAATGCTCCTACCTTTTTGACATGTATCACTAGTTTTATTTTTCATATTAAAAAGAAGAAATCTTTAATAATTAACTCCAAAAAGTATAAGATTTGTGTAAAATGCCCTAAATTATTTATACCACATAATACTACTTACCATTTTTGACGCATTCAAAAAGTTAACTTAAAGTTAATGAGTTTCTCTAATATAATAGGATTTTTTTGTTTTGATTTTAATATGACTATTTTGAAATCGCATTGCATGAGATTTCATTAGAAGAAACTATAAAAGTGCTTCCTACTAAAAATATTTTCATATTTAGGCTCAAATCCAAAACTCGAGTTGGAAGAGGCCCCGAATACATGACATTTAGATGGTCCCTAAATGGATCTATAGCACCGGCCCTACTTCTATGCTAAACTTTTTTGTCTTCCTTTTTCTTTTTGGGTCTCGAGACTCCGCTGATGAAGCAATAAGGTACTTGACAAGATGTTGGTGAGCAATTTTAGTTGGAATTTACATGTCAGAGGGCAAAAGTTACTAATGGAAGTTACAAATATCCAGATACTTTCTAGTTACACCTAGTCCTTTTGTCAAAACAGTGTTCTTGCAAATAGATTTTGTTTCTTATTGACTTGATACAAAAATTAAATAGTAAATAATAAAAATAGTTTTATTAAATCACCCATTGAATATAATAAATACAATGTCTTAAAAAATATAATAAAAAGATTATTATAATTAATGATATGAATAAATTAGGAATAACGATAAAGTTAATTCTTCATTTCATAAACTTTGTTGGACATTTCAAAATAATAGTTACAACTTACAGTAGTAAGAACACTCTTAATACGTTCTCAAAAACTTGATTTGAGTCTTGAAAAGTGACAACTGGATATTTTGGACAGACACTTTTTTTAGTCTCCTTTTCACATAGATATCTAGAAGAAAACTTTATTATTATTGGACCCAGTAGGGTTGGGTCTTGCAGAATTATATATGAAATATTCGGATGATAGGAACTAGGAAGTTTGGCAAAATTAGTTACCAATATTTTACGAAAGTTGATTGAGACTTGAGGGTCAAGCACTCACAAAATGTTCAAAAGTTATCTGGTAAATGAAAATCATTTCTCAAAAAAATATATGACCATAGCAAAGCACAAAGTCAATATCTTTAGAAGATAGGAAAATATCTCCATTCAAGATGTACACAGGTATAGAAACCTAGGGAAAAAAATATGATTTTCAGAATCACCATCCAACCATTCTGATGAGGCAAAGTAATCCATAACACTTGTTTTTCATTTTAAATTTTTGAGAACCAGAAGCCAAAAATATGAGTTCAGCGCAGAATCAACGTGCATGCATATACCTAAAAGTGGATGATGTTGTAAATTGTCATCAATGCCAAAAATCTACTTTGAGATTAGACACAGTAAATATACACTATTGCAAACAACGTAAAGCAGATAAATCTGCAGAAATGCTCCATAAACATAAGTTGATAATTTAAAGGAGATCCGATAGTAGCAACAGTGATAGCAAGTAACTAAAGGAATATACAGCCACGCAACACTGAAAAAGGATATACGACTGTAGCAACAGTAAGAGCAAGTAACTAAAGGAATATACAGCCACACAACACTTCACTGAAAAAGGATATACAAACCAATAAGGCCGCTAACAACTCAACAATATTTATATATTTTCAAAAAAATACCTAAATATAAAAAGGAAAACAGGTTCAGAAACTACTTGGAAAATGGAGACCAAAATCTGCCAGACCTAGCAGAGACAGAAACTTGCATACAGAGGAAACCGACTAGTTTCAAGGGTTCAGAAACCGTAGTTACTTAGTCCTATAAAAGGGAACCATTTTCAAGCTGGGCCTACCACCATTAACATCAGAAATAAACTTTGTAAAAGTAGCCATCGATCTAGCATACCTGAGCAGCTAAACACTAACATCTTTCTCTTCTAACCAATGGAACCGCATGGATATCTTACACTGCTTCAAGAGCTGTAAAATCAAATGTTTCATTTGCAAACCCCCTGCAACTAATCAGATAAACAAAGCCCATAGAGTAATTTGAGTCTATACACAACAAGCAATCCTTAGGCATGAAGCTCGTATATTATAGAGGAAATGCTACACGTACAACATCAGAACTCCTGCTAACATCTAGTCACTCTACAAAGAGCTAAGCCCCTCAATATACTGCAGAAGGCTCTAAATGCCCGAGCATATAAACAATCACTAGTTTTTGAAGCACCGAAACTATTTTTCTGCAATATTAGATGATAGGAAAATTGGAAAAAATACAAGAAATATTACCATATATTGCAAAAAAAAAAAAAATAGTACCCTAAGCTCAACATGATCGAAGCAAAACAGGACCCACGGATGAACTGAGCATATCACTCAGGGCTAATTGAATCTCATTTGAGCCATGCTCACAACTTATCAAGCTTGAAAGTAATGGGAAGAAGCCTGACAAGTTTTTCTCAAATGATGCATCTCCTAAACTACATATTGCCTGGAGAGTAGCAATGATAAGAGGTGCACGTGCAGCCAACTCTCTCCTTCTACCAGAACCCAGGGGAACTAACCAACGAAGCTGTGCACCAAGAGATGATTCAGACATATGTCCTGAACGTGCGATTTCAATATAGAAGTGTAAGACCTCGCAGCAAAGGTTGACGAGGTAAGTTTCCACATCAGAATCTTCAAAACCAGTAGGTTTATCTAGCACAAGATTTTGTAAAAATGAGAGACAAATTTGATAAGCCTCATTCTCAAGCCGTAATAAAGGAGGGTCCTGCATTTGGGTCATAGAACTGAACTCTAGCAGCTTTGACCGCAGTGTCGTGTCACTATTCATCTTATGAGCATGAGATGCCACACCATGCATGGCATCAAAGAGGACGATGATGTTTTTGCTAGACAACCGAGGTCTGTACATGTTGTAGATCTCCATCACAGCCTGCAATGTGCAAGAGATCATTATGGTAGAAATTAAGCTTTCTACATATACACAGAAAACGAATAATTAATCAGATTTACCATACAAGGTTTTCAATAATATCAATGTTCTTTCTGAAGACATTATCTTTAAGAAAGCAACAACATGGGGCAATAGTCAATACTTGAGAGAATGACCAAATTAACGATACAAAGATATCCCGAGTGTAAGTAGACAACTACAGATAGATGCAAAACCCACACCAAAAATGCAAAAACCTATCGCATCAAAGATCTTCCAACAGGATTCTGAGATACTCTTAGTTACTAATCTCACGCTACAGGTACAGGATCAGCAGTAGAAAGATTGTCTGAAATTTGAGAAGGCATCAAGAGTCCATAGTTTTAGTCAAATGTAATTTGATTCTCATTTTCCCAGTTTTAGTGATACGTAGAAGGGAAGATGAAAGGAAGATGAAATGAAATTGGTACGATCTTCAAGAAGGCAATACTAATTATATCTCTAATTATCAAATAGTAAACTAATATCAAGTATCACCTTCAGAACTGTGAACAAAAATAACAAGACTGTAAATTGACAACTCTTAAATTATAATGATAGGGTGCTTAAAATATCTTACTCAATCCCATCAAATTAATCCAATTCCAACATGGAATGCATGGTATACCCATCTAGACAATTAAATTAGCACTAACTTCCTACATAAATTTTTTATTGTATATACATATATACATGTCTAACTGAAGAACTCGAATCAACAGCAGCACACTAAACAAACATGAGTCCAAAGATTCTAACTGTGCATATATATTTAAAAAAAAACAAATCTTATATGCCAACCCAACATTTCCCCCACTTCATTTGACACATAATCCATCATTTTTTCAGATAAGGGTAACTTTGTATTCACAAAAAATTCACCCTCCAAGGAGGATGAATTGGAAACTTCACATAATCCACCTTTTTATGTCCAATCATGTCAAGCAAACCAGGATATGTTCAAAAGATTTTTCAATCACTAGCACACTCATTGCGCTTTTTGAGTCCATCACATTATTTGTTTTTATGAAGGAACGTGAAGCAATTTACTGATTAAGACCTTTTATCTTGTACCCCTTAACATAGTGTACAACCATCTTTACTCGCTTCAGGAGAGCATACATGAATATGGTGGCAGTGAAATTCGATCCAACGATCTCAGCCTGCTGTGGTACTACGTTGAAGTGTGTGACCATCTCTAAGCTAGAGAATATATAAATGAATTAGAACTAAATCCACAGTAGTGACGTTTCTGGATACCTGAATTAATAATAGCTGAACAGCAGCCCTACACTTCAGATCAG
>DF357216.1:488992-505085 GCA_000787875.1 Solanum virginianum | reverse complement strand
TAGTTTATTCTGCTTATGGGTTTTTGTGACGAGGGTTCCCAGGAAACAACCTCTCTACTTCTATGAGGTAATGGTAAGGTCTGCGTACATTCTACCCTCTCCAGACCCCACTTGTGGGATTCCACTGGGTATGTTGTTGTTGTTGTTGTTGTAGGAGTCTAAGATTACAAAAATACAAGACCAATATTTATCATTTCATGGATTTGGTTTGGTTAACTTGTGTTCTGATTACATTCTTGTTGCTATAATATATATTGGCCTTTCCTTTACAGTGCTTCTCAAAAAAGAAACAGTAATGAAAATTATAGAGGCTATACTGTAAAGTGTGCACTTGCAAAAACTAGAATGCCTCCTTTGCCCACTTCTGATGGATACATAAGAGAACCCCACAAATATTTTGATGAGGTGGTCATCACAGTTCGTGCTGGAGATGGAGGGCATGGTGCCATTCTTAGTATGCCCAACCATAAAACTCCATCTAAGTCGCAAGGAAAATTTGATAGAGATAAGACAAAGAAGAAAGCCTCTTATAAAAGGGACTTTGATGGTTCAATATTACTTCCAATGGGGGGACATGGCGGCGATGTTGTCATTTATGCAGATGAGAGCAAAGATTCACTGTTGGAGTTTCATAACAAGAGCAAGCACAAGGCAAAGCGTGGGGGAAATGTTGATTCTATGGGTGTGTTAACATCTTACTTGCAAAATGGACTTGCTGCACCAACATTGCGAATTCCCGCTCCACTAGGTTTGTTCTCCCTTTGGCTCTCTAGTGTAATTGCTTTAGCATCTGTGGGAAATTCCAGTGACAATTTAGACTTATCGATACTTTGAGATTTTTATGTTCTTTTATGGTCTTGTTGCTATAATGCATACTTGGAATCTTTTCTTCTCTACTAGACACATATTTGAATCTGTTTATGAATGACGATTTTTGTATCTTGAAAGGTATAAATCGTTGTGTGACATCTGCACTTTTCATCTCATGCTTTTCCATAGTTTCCAGGTACTGTTGTCAAACTTAAAAAAGGGAAGTTTTTGGCTGATCTTGCTAATCCAGGTGATGAAGTTCTTGTTGCAAGGGGAGGACAAGGAGGGGTGAGAAATCTTTGGGTCTCATATATAACTACCATGCTTGGCGTTATGTGCTTCTATCTAATTTTGTAGTCAGTATCTCACTTCTACACCATCTCCTACCAAATATAAGAAAAAGAAAAAGGAGTAAATTATTTGCTCTTTTTTGGATATGTTCTTTGGTGTTTGAAGTATTTCATTGTGAGTAATAGATACTGTTATCACTTATTCGGAACTGCATGCCTGGTCTTTAACTCTGCGCTACATGTGTGGCAGATTAGCTTGTTGGATGTTCCAGAGTACAAAAGGAAAAAAATGACGACTTTAACAACAAATATAATGAGAGATGACACTGATAAGGTTTGTATATGCCTAATCTTTAACAGACATCTTTTTTCATATAATCCATTCATCGTGTCTGCTACCATGCCAATAAACCTTATGATGCATGATAAGGAGCACTTAGCTGAATCTAATGTCAGCTCCGCTGGCAAAAGGTCTCTGTCCAAGTGGTTGTATCTTGATGAGCTAACATGCTAATCTGACTTATGTGAACAGCAAAATATGTGCTGGAACCTACAAATGTTTGGATAATGTAATCAGACTTACTCAAGTCGTATGAATATTTCTTGTAGTTTTTTGACTGAATACACTGTACCTTTGTTAAGTAAGTATGACAGCTTTCCTGCATGTTCTCGGTTGACTGGTGTTGATTAGTTTCACTTTCTCGCAGGTTTTATCTTTTGGACAGTCTGGAGAGGAAGTTAGCCTGCAGTTGATACTGAGAGTTGTTGCTGATGTGGGTCTTGTTGTGAGTATCTTTTTAAGACAAACTATTTCTGATTTGTAGATATGTGTTTATTCGCATTCTGATATTCATGATTCACTTGCCATGTACTATATATGCCGGTATACACTGAAGCATATATCAATTGATATTTCATTTCATCCACTCGCACATTTAGCTAAGTCGTTTACTCGGTTAATCTTCAAAATCTCTTATTACTTGGTCCTCATATTGTTAAATGAAATTTTGTACCTTCTGAATGTTGTATGGCAAAATTTTGAACTGCTGTTAGTCAAATTGGAGGCTTCTTTGTTGTAAGGAAGGGATTTATCAATGTTTGTGGCATACTTTTAGAAAATTTTGAATTTAACCCTTGAGAGTACCCTATGGTAACTAGTTGTTCATGAAGTGAGATGACAACCATGAAAGGCCATTTGTTCAAATCCTAACA
This sequence comes from Solanum virginianum, assembly GCA_000787875.1. Lineage (NCBI taxonomy): Eukaryota > Viridiplantae > Streptophyta > Magnoliopsida > Solanales > Solanaceae > Solanum > Solanum virginianum. Next base: position 502,773 of record DF357216.1, on the reverse strand, counting down.
AAGGTAGAAAATGTCCGATGACTTCTTCCTTCTTTTTAACCGTTGGTTGTGGATAGGTGACTGATGTAGGAGCTTGCAAGTTGGCCTGACCCCATAAGAAGGGCAGTACGGTGCACAAAGTTTGAGGAAGGGCCGCATGCACCCCAAGGGGTGTAACGTAAACAACCTACCCTCCATCACTATATAAAGAAATTGTTGAGAAAAAGAAAAGATAAGCACCCAAGGGTGTGACATAGTGGTCAAAGAAGTGGGTTGAGAACCTTGAAATCTCAGGTTCAAATCCCAAGAGAGACACAAGCACTAGGTGATTTCTTCCCATCTGTCCTATCCTAGGTGGACAGAGCTTGTTACCTATTGCTGGTGCCTGGTGGGAGGTGGCAGCTACCCCATGGAATTAGTTGATGTGCATGCAAGTTGGCTTGGACACCAAGGTTATTTTTTAAAAAAAGGGATTATTTCTAGAACCTTTATCCCCTTAATTACTTTAAGTATTCTTAATTACTAAATTTGTGAACCTATATTGTTGCATGCTATGTTTCCTTACATATTGATGCATCTTTGCTACTTTTAGAAATGAAATGATCTCTCTACCTGAGGCTACAGAAAGATACTCTGCTTTTCAGCTCTTGCCCATTTGACCTTTTTTTTTCTTTTTCAATTATGCATGTTTGTTTTGCTTAAGTGCAATGACGAAATCTTTTTTTGGTGACTTTTTCGCTTTTAGATCCCCAAGGACATGGTGTGTCATGGGGATGAGTACAATAAGTATTAACATTTAACATGTGGATTATAATGGTCGATCATAGAATTTTTTTTTGTAGTAATACATCTAGATGCTATAACCTGAATTCGTTCATCACACTAAGTGATCATATACAGATGCAAATCTATCTATTATTCTTCAGTTATCTTCAACTCTTTGACTTTGCTTTCCTGATTTTCTCAAGGGACTTCCAAATGCTGGAAAATCAACCCTATTGGCTGCTATTACACATGCGAAGCCCGATATTGCTGATTATCCTTTCACAACGCTGATGCCAAACCTTGGACGTCTTGATGGTGACCCAAGTTTAGGAGCAGACAAATATTCATCTGAAGCAACTTTAGCAGATCTGCCTGGTCTAATAGAAGGTGCACATTTGGGAAAGGTATTTTATATATTCAGTAATCACTTCATGCCTCAAACCTTGTGATTTTCTGTTTTACTTATTTTGCTCACAAAAATGAATTTTAGTGATGCATGCATGTGGTCCTAATTTTCCAATCAGGGTCTAGGGCGTAATTTCTTGAGGCACTTGAGGAGAACAAGATTGTTGGTCCATGTCATTGATGCAGCTGCGGAGCACCCTGTCGGTGACTACAGAACTGTAAAAGAAGTAAGTCTAACCCCACTCATCCAACATAATTTTTGTTATAGTTAATTAGTTATAACACCTTTATTGCATCTTAACATAAGAAAATAAGTTAGGAATCACACAGTTGGTTCTTCTTCATTGACCTGATTGGTTTGACAAGAAAATGACAACTTTTAAAGTTCTCTTAATTTGACCTGCTTGCCACAAAGGCATCGAAAAGGCGAACGCAACTGTTGATTACTATTATAGCATTACATAATGCACAACTTCTTCCTATTTATTTCCTTGGAATTATTTCACCATGCAAGTTTCTTTATCTTCATTTTTGTATTAAGGCATGATTTTTTGTTAATCATTTTGGATTAAGCAAGTTCTAAGATGGACAAGAATAAAGTATTATTGATGGGTTGCATGAATTCGTATGTCCATCTTGTTTATTGGTTACTGAGCTGCTATATTAATATGGTTTTCCAACATAGAAACATTTTACTTTGCAGGTATAAAAACATTTATATTTATAAATTTTCCCTTCTATACACATAGGTTCATATTAGTCTTACAAACAGGAAACTTCATCCATTTGATGTGTTTGTTTTACTCTGTAATATTTATTGCCTCACCATATAGAGATCCAATTTGTATGTTCTCTAGCTCACACCATTTCATTAGTGACCAACTTAGTACTTGAGCATATTTAACCTTGGTCTGTTTACAATGCCATAAAAATGCTTGTTTCACGTCATTGTTTATCCAGTCTTGCTGTTTTATGGTCAACACCCCAAAGACATGACTCTGTTATCTTTTTTCCTTGCCGTTCTGCTGAGGGAAATGACCTCTTATTTGCAGGAACTGCGGATGTACAATCCTGAGTACCTTGACAGGCCGTACCTTGTAGTGTTAAACAAGATTGATAAACCTGAGGTATCTCGCTCTTATCATCTCTGTTGTGCGGTCAGCTTCCATTTGCTTTCACCTGCAAATATCTTGTATCTTTTGCTCCATTTGGACATGATTTGAAGTTGAAATTTTATTTGGACATAATTTCCTCAATTCATTTATTTGATATGAATATTTCCCTCTCTTTTTTTGATATCATTCATAAGATAATGAGCACATTCTAGTTCATAAACAAGATATCGGAATATCCTAAAATGCCGCAATTGATCAATCATATATCTCTATATTCCTCCGATAGATAAACGTTTGCTATTACAAACTTTCAAATACGCATAATTTTATAAAGATAAACTAGTCATAATAGTTGTAACTAGTTATTCTTTAATATAATTCTTTCACATGGTACCTACTATCTTTTGACGCAAGCATGAGTCTTGTTTTGCATAACTTAAGATGATGGGTCTTTTTTAGAACTTATGGGTCAAGTTTTACATTTTAAAAAAGTTGAAAACGAATCCTGCTTTTTTGAATATTTGGAATTTGAAATATCTGAAATAGTGCCTATTAATATACATCACGTAATGGGTCATGAAGTTTGTTATATAAGAGATATTATTATGTCTTTGGCAGGCAATAAACAGGCTTCCTGCCTTGACTGAAGAAATATGGAAAATTGGGTGTGAGAGAACATCTCCCAACCAGGACACAAGCTCTGTTGACGAGAGCCAAAACAAAGAGCTTTCTTCTGGGCTATCTGCTAAGGATCAGAAGGTTAAAGAACTCGAAGAGTATCCACGCCCTCTTGCTGTCGTGGGTGTTAGTGTACTGTAAGTTCTCTGTCTTCTCTCTGCTTCCCGCTTTACAGAAATTCAAGCCTCAAAGATCATACACACTCTGTATGATCTTTTAGGTGGTGTGACTGTCTTCTCTAGTTGGATTTCTAACTCAAATGAAAAGTTCGTAGAGCTCACCTAAACCCATTCATTGCATTTGAGATTTTCATGAAAGAAGAAGTTTCTACGAACAATAACCATATCCTTATAATTAGAAAAACATACTCAATCAAGAGTTTGGTAGCTCAGTTGTCAAAGCTAGTAACACACAAAAAATTATAAGTAACGAAAGCTCTCGTTTCTCTCATAATTCTTATAATACCTTTGCATAACGCATGACTAGGATAGTGAAGAAACCAGAAATTTCATTAAGTAAAGTAATTTTTGACCTGTATGCTTCATACATTTTTCAACGAAGGGGTTCAACTAAACACCATTCATTGCATGTGGCTACGCCACTGAGCTAGGAAGTATATAAATCTTATATGCCTTACTGTTAACCTTGTAATAAGGCATAAATAGGAAGTGTCATCTTTTGGGGAGGCATTCGTGTAGACACTAATATGTCCCTTCATTTTGGAACATAGAAAAAACTAGGTACTCTTTATATAAATGATTAATATTCTACAATTAAATTAAACAATTAAACTACTCAGATATTCATACTAATAAATAAAATTTTATATAACATCATCCAACAAATTATACAACATATCCAATGTATTGCAGATTTTATACAATATCATTCAACAAATTATATATTATAATTTGTTGACTAACATCTCTATTCTATTAATTTTAATTAAGTTTGACCAATATAAATATTACTGTGTAAAGTTAAAACCTTTTTTTTTTTAATGATACTAAACTATAAACATAAAGTATAGGAAAATAATAATAAAATATAGATCATAAATTTTATTGAGCCACTTTGATGCGGTTAATCATGTGATCCTCCCAACCAAGTATATTTAAAAAGCCTCACAAAAGAACAAAGCTAGCTAGTTTTTGCCCAACCCTTTTGTTCAGTATATATTTGCATGCTATCTTTAGCAGTCAACAGTGAAAATTTTGTTATGTTTGTTGCTTGTAGGAAAGGGATTAAAGTCGATGAGATGTTAAAGGCGATAAGGACGGCGTTGCGTCAATCCCTATAATACAACCTTGATACTGAAGAGTTTTTTTAATAAGCAAAATGAAACTTTGTAAATCATTCAAATGATTGTCTATTTTAATATATCAGAAAGATGCTAGTATTACATATATGTCTATGTTTTTTAAAAAAAATATAGAATAACATAGAGGCAAACATTGAAAAAGTATTCTTAAAAAATTATGTGACTGCCGCATATCTCTATGTTGGAAATTATATAGCGGCCGTGTATTAGAAATTATATAGTGGTCGTGTACTTGTGAATATGAGCTTTTTGGCTCATTTGTCCAATGTATTAAAAAGATGTTTTATTATTGTATATGAAAGAGTTTTATTTTTGTATATATACACATATCTTTCGTGTTGTAACATTAAGATATCAACTATTTATGCTCATAGCACTATTATGTTGTTGAAATTAATATGAATGTAATATAAAATTGAGATTATTTGATTTGATTGTAATCTGTTTGGAATTGAAGCGTAGTCAATTCAAGTTTAATATCATTAGCATATGCAATTTCTTATCAACTATGGGTATGCATTTAATCGTAAAATTGGGCATAAAATATTGAAAATTAAATTAAAATTTTTGATAATTTTGTATTTGGCAATTCGATTTTATGGATGGTATTCAGGAGTAAAATTTTAAAATTACGATATTTAGGTTTGGGATTAGTATGAAACTCTCATTTGGTATTCAATATTTCTCTATTATCGAATTATTTACTTAGTGAAGGGTCATATATCAACATGTTCATCACTCATTAGTACAAGTCCAAAGAGAAATTTAAAGACTAAAAATAAATAATCTAAATATATGTCTTTTAGTTGAGTCAATTTGTTTTTCTTGATGTTTTTCTTTCTTGATAAATAATTCAATTCGATAGTTATATCTTGTCTTCACATAAAATAATAGAAATAGTTGGAATAGTTGTATTAACTTTGTAATACAATCAGATACAACTTCAATACGGTATTATCTAATACTGTATCAAATTAAAGTTTAATTTATCAATTATCGAATCAATATTTAAAAATTCAATATTTAATATATACTTTTAATCCCTAATTATTGAATTATCGAACCAGAAAATTGAAAATTTCAAATCAGATACTGAATGTCCACCCCTATTCACAACAGTACTCTATTTATCCTCTTATAAATAGCTTGAGATTTTCTTTTTAATTGGTTCAGTGTTCACTTTTATGTATTATCAATATGCAGATTTTGTTGGTAGATAATATAAGACATTAATAAAGCACTACTTTAATGTACAAATTAAAGACACGATAAGAGAGACAAATTTAATGCATATATAGTTTTAAAATAAAGGCAATTAAGAACTAATTTATATCCAAAACAAAGCTACATTTAGATAAGATATATTTTGTTTATTGTATGAACATGAAGAAATAATTTTTAAGCAGAGATGTTAGCATTAATTCTATTAAAATAAACTTTGCACCTTTAATCAATATCTTATACATGTGTTTGCTTATTTGGTGATGGAGTTATTTTTATTTAATTATAAGAAAGTTTATATTTATTATTCATAAGAACTTATATTTTATTATTTTATTAATAATCATTTACTTAAAATTTTAGTAAAATAGTATAGTACATGATTTGATATTCACGTGCGATGCACTTGCATATATCAAAATTAGTACCAATATAAATATCTCAGTTTCACTGGATAGAAAGTATAAAGAATAAATTTAACATTTTTGAATCTAAAAATGTGTATAATTCTTTTTAATTTTTTTTTGTAAACAAATTAAAAAATTAGATAGAAGAAGTTGAAATAGAGTTGAGTGAGTAGCACACTCAACCTGAGACGTATAGAACATAAACAATGATGTCCATATAAACTTGAAAAATTTCTGTCATTTTGTTCTTCTTCTTTATAGGGAAACGGAGCCACCCCAAAATATTCTTCTTTATGGTGTAATAAGTGGGCTCCAACAATTTGTAGTTAGCTCGACAGTAAAACATAATTTCCTCACACTCATAAGCCTCCCGTGCGAGAGCGGAGCTATATTCACTCAAGCGTGGTCAGATAACATTTTTCATTGGAATTTTTCTTTAGATATGATATTTTAATATATATCAATTGTTGAATATCGTAGATATAAAAATAATTCACCCATGCTCTAAAAGTATGAATATTCTGAACAAAAATACTAGCTCCGTCATTGCTGGTGTGAACCAACTATACTCCATTAATGGTTGTCTTTTCTGGTATTTGGTACTACAATGTGTAGTTAATCTGTATGTGAACTAACTTCCAATTCATTACAACTGTATCCTCTTCACACTATTACATACACGTACAAAAATATAAAATAGCCAGCTTCCTCTTATTTGTCTTTTTTGTCAAGTTCTTTTTAGGAGTCACAAATACTTATCCGCTAGCCCCTTTTTTAAGGAAAAAAAAAATGACCTAAGCTTTTTTTTTTTTTTTCATACTTTTCCTTCTTTCTTTTTGTTTTCTACATGCCAGTTTTCATTCATCAAAAGCAAGAAAAAGTGGAGTAATATTTTTACAGAGTTTAAATTGTGTTGGAATTGCATTATAAATGATCAAAGAATATAGTAAATCTAGCTTAGTGTACGTGTATTGCACGTGTGTATTGCATTAATTAATAAAAAATGTATTTAAAATATTGAATAATTGATTATATGTGTAGTAACTTATATTATTGCGTTCCCAACTTTGAAAATTTACTAATCTATATCAAGTAAAACTAGTTTAGTGCACGTGCAAAATGTTAATTAATAAAAGGTGTATTTAAAATGAATAATTAATTACATGTGTAGTAACTTATATTATTGAGTTCTCAACTTTGAAAATTTACTAATCCATATCATCAAGTGTAAATACATCATTTACGTCGAAAATATTAAACTACTCCTTTTATATTTAGGAGTCTTTTTTAAAATTAAATTTTAATCAATTAATTATTTAACTATAATAAGAAAATTTTCTCAATTTAATTTATACTATGTTTACTATAATCAATATTTAACATATAATGATATATTATTTGAAGAAAAAAAAAGTAAAAAGATGATTTTGTCTAAAGATAGTCTTTTAATGAAGAGCAAATAAGGTAATTCTTTTTATTAGCATTAATACCGGAACATTTAAGACTAAATGTACATTGGAAATTTTATTCACATTTTAAAGTATTTGCTATGATATTTTGTTGGGGAGTTATCAGTTAATAGTTGGACAGTTAAAAAATTAATACATAAGTTATTTAGGTTGAAACCAGTTGGATTGTTAAAAGTGAATTGGATCACGATCCGTCCAATTTTATTGACTGGTCCATCCTCTCTTATTCTTGACTCAAGATTCAATTCCGAATCAAGACTTGAAATCAGGAGTACTTGACCTTGACTCAACTTTGACCTAAGACTCGATCCTTCAATCCTCAACCTTTGGTCTCTACCAGATCAAGACCCAACCTAATCTTGAGTTAGGACTCGACCCATGGGACTTGAGCCTCGATTCAAGACCTAATACCCAACTTTGATAATAAATTTTAAACTAGAGTTTCATTCCCCAATTAAAATCAAAATTCTACCAAATTAAAAGCACCCTTATAAAATTAGATCTATGGCATAATACTCTATTTAGTTCTCTATGATATCATCACAATCTATCTATATACTAACATGACATTGTGGAAGATTGATTTTATCATCCAATAAAACACTTAAGATTCCTCTATGATACCATCATAATACATCTAATATTAGTATGATACCGTGGAGGACTACCTTAGTCATTTGATGAGACTGACACTATCTAGTCTTACATGATACTAATAGATTATATATATAATGATATGATAATGGTTGATGATTGCTTCAGTCCTTCAATAAGACACACTTCAGTCTTCCATGATACTATCACAGTATAATATACCATATATTGAGATAGTATCATGAAGTACTACTTTGAACAACCATTGAATGCTAACACACAATGACAACTTTTATTAACTTAAAAAATTTTAATATACAAATTAGTGACTTTAATTATTTACGATATTCATATGGTATATGTCATATACTGAGATGGTATCATAAAGATTGAGATTTTTTTTTGGGGAAAACGTAATTTCTATTAAATTAAATTTTAATAAATTAGTGACTTTAGTTATTTTCTCTTAATTATTTCTTATTTATTCTTTAAAAGAAGAGTTCAATCCTATATTATTGATGTAATATATTTATACATTGACAGAATATCATATATGATTAATTTATATTTGTAATCATGTTAATTTCATGTTCATGCATGAAAAAAAAGGAGGATGGACAAACTTCTAATTAGTTTTAGCCGAATAACTATTTGGAAAATTACTAAGAGAGGACAAATCACGGTAATTAATTTGCTTATATGGATAGTTTGTGTATTGTTTCCAATTAATTTCTACTACAGCATCACGTAATGCAAAATTTCTTCCTCTTTATTTCCTTAGAATTATTTCACCATGCAAGTTTCTTTATCTTCATTTTTCTTTGCCATGCAAGTTTCCAATGTCCATCTTGCTTATTGGTTACTGAGCTGCTATATTAATAATATGGTTTTCCAACTAAGAAACATTTTACTTTGCTCCTACGTTTTATTCTCTTCAGACCCCACTTGTGAAATTCGACTGGATATGTTATTGTTATTGTTTGTAGGTATAATAACCTACAAACATTTGCAGGAACTGCGAAATGTACAATCCTGAGTACCTTGACAGGCCGTACCTTGTAGTGTTAAACAAGATTGATAAACCTGAGTTATCTGGCTCTTATCATCTCTGTTGTGTTGTCAGCTTCCGTTTGCTTTCACCTGCAAATATCTTGTATATATCTTATGCACCATTTGGACATGATTTGAAATCAGATTGATTTGGAGTTTGAAATTTTATTAGACATAACGTCCTCAATTCATTTATTTAATATGATTGTTTTCCGTCTTTTTATAATATCATTCCTTAAGTCCATACTCTCAATATCTTGCACAATTTTACGAGTAAACAAATTATAGTTCATAAACAAGATTTGGAATATCCAAAAAATGCCACATTGATCAATCATATATCTCTATATTCCTTTGATAAATAAACATTTTTACTATCACAAACTTTAAAAATACACAGTTGTATAATGATACACTAGTCATGTATAATATATAGTTATAACTAGTTATTCTTTAATATAATTCTTTCACTTGGTACCTACAATCTTTTCACGCAAGCATGAGTCTTATTTTGCAAAATTTAATATGATGGGTCCTTTTTTATAGCTTAAGGGTCAAGTTTTATATTTAAAAAAAGTTGAAAAGGAATCGGACTTTTTAAAAAATTTGGAATTTGAAATATCTCACAAAATGCCTACTAAATATATATACATCACGTCATGGGTCATGAAGTTTGTTATATAAGAAAGATATTATTATGGCTTTGACAGGCAATAGACATGCTTCTTGTCTTGACTGAAGAAATTCTGGGCTATCTGCTAAGGATGAGAAGGTTAAAGAAGTCGACGTCCTCTCGCTGTTGTGGGCGTTAGTGTACTGTAAGTTCTCTGTCATCTCTCTGGTTCCTGGTTTACCGACATTCAAGCCTCGAAGATCGTACATACACTGTGTTTCCCCTTTCTTCTTATATAAGTTTAATTTTTCAACGAAAGGTGTTCATTTGAACACCATTCATCGCATATGGCTATGCCATTTCTGAACTAGGAAGTGTATAAATCTTATATGCCTTACTATTAACCCTGTGATAAGGCATAACTAGGAAGTGTCATCTTTGGGGAGGCATTCGTGTAGACACTAATATATATGTCCCTTCATTTTGGAACTTTATAGAAAACACTAGTACTCTTTATGTAAATAATATTCCAGAATCTAGAATTAAACTCCTCACATATTCATACTAATAAATAAAATTTTATATAATATCATCCAACAAATTATATAACATATCCAATGTATTATACAATATCATCCGACAAATTATATATATATATATATTATAAATAAATGACTAACATCGTCTAACTTCTATTAATTGGAATTAATTTTTACCAATATAAATATTACTATGTAAAGTGAAAAACTTCATTTTTTTTAATGATACTGCACTATAAACATAAAGTATAGGAAAACAATAATAAAATATAGATCATAAATTTTATTAATCCACTTTGATGCGGTTAATCATGTGATCCTCCCAACCAAGTTTTAGGAGTGAAGTCACTTGATATGCGGTCAAATAGGCGTTTGAATTAATTTCACGCAACAACTTCAAATAAAAAAAAAAGAAAAAATATATTAAAAAAGCCTCTATATTTTTATAATATTTTTTTAAAAAAACAGAAGAACCTAGTTTTTGTCCGACCTTTTCATTTTATATATATATGTATATGTATATATTTACATGCTATATTTAGCCGCCAATGGTGAAAATTCTGTTATTTTTGTTGGTGAAAATTCTGTTATTTTTGTTGCTTGTAGGAAAGGGATTAAAGTCAATAAGATTTAAAGGCGATAAGGACGGCGTTGCGTCAATTCTTATAATACAAGCTTGGTATTGTAAGAGTTTTTATAATAAGTAAAATGAAACTTTGTAAATAGATTGGCTGCTTTAATATATCAGAAAGTTGCTAGTATTACATATATGCCTATGATTTTAAAAAAATTATATAATATTATAGAGGGAAACTTTGAAAAAATATTTTTAAAAGATTTTTGACTGCCACATATCTCCATGTTGCAAATTATATAGCAGCTCTGTATTGAAAATTATATAGCGGTCATGTATTTGTGAATATGAGCTTTTTGGCTCATTTGTCTGATGTATTAAATGGATTAAAAAGATGTTTTATTTTTGTATATGAAAGAGTTGTATATATATGTCTCTTTCATGTTGTAACATTAAGATATCAACTATTTATGCACATTAGCACTATTATGTTGTTGAAATTAACATGAATATAATATAAAATTGATGGCTCTTGTGGATTTAATTATAAGATTGGATATAAAATATTGAAAATTGGATTAAATTTTTTGATAATTTTGTATTTGGTAATTCGATTTTATGAATGGTATTCATGAGTAAAAATTTTAAATTAGGGTATTTAGGTTTGGGATTAGTATGAGATCGGTATTCGATATTTCTCTATTAGTACAAGTTCAAATTATGCAATATAACTTTATTACATATGAAAGACATACTTTATTTCTAAATTTACTCCCTTCATCTCAATATAAAATATCTTAATTTAATCGCATAAAAAGTTTAAAGAATAAATTGACATTTTTGAATCTAAAGTATGTCTATAGTTCTTTTAAAAAATTAAGTTTTTACTAATATAGTGTATGCTAGTAACAACGACACTCTATTTGTCCTCTTATAGATAGCTTGAGATTTTCTTTTTAATTAGTTCAGTGTTCACTTCTCTCTATTACCAATATGTAGATTTGTTGATAGATAATATAAGACACTAATAAAGCGTCACTTTAATGTACAAAAATACAATAAGAAAGACAAATTTAATGCATATATAGTTTTAAAATAAAGACAAGTAAGAACTGATTTATATCCAAAAAATTACATTTAGATAGGATATATTTTGTTTATTGTATGAACATGAAGAAATAATTTTTAAGCAGAGATGTTTATGATATTAGATAGGATATATTTTGTTTATTGTATGAACATGAAGAAATAATTTTTAAGCAGAGATGTTAGCATTAATTCTATTAAAACAAACTTTGCACCTCTGATCAATATCTTATGCATGTATTGGTTTATTTGGTGATGAAGTTATTTTTTATTTAATCATAAGAAAATTTACATTCATTATTCACACGAACTTATACTTTATTATTCTATTTATAATTATTTACTTCAATTTCTAGTAAAATAGTGTACTACATGATTTGATATTCACGTGCATTGCACATGCATCAAAACTAGTATCAATATAAATATCTCAGTTTCATTGATAAAAAAATTTAAAGAATAAATTGACATTTTTTAATCTAAAAATGTGCATAATTCTTTATTTTAACAAACTAAAAAAAAAAAAAGATAGAACAAGTTGAAATGGAGTTGAGTGAGTACTACACTCAACCTGAGACGTATGGAACATAAACAATGATGTCCATATAAATGTGAAAAATTTGTGTCATTTTGCTCTTCGTCTTTATATGATGGTGTGTCCAACAATTTCCTCACACTCATGAGCCTCGTGTGCAGGGGCGGAGCCTTCACCCAGGGGTGGTCAGATGAACATCGTTTGTCAGAAATTTTTTTTGATATATAAATTAAATATAGATATTTTGATATATACATCAATTGTTAAATATTCTTGATACAAAAATCATTCACTTATATTCTAAAAGTATGAACACCCTTCACAAAAATGTTGGCTCCGCGAAAACTTGCATTAAGTTACCCACAGTATTGAACTAACTATACTCCATTAATTGGTTATAAATGGTGGTCTTTTCTGATATTTGTTAGCAGAGTGTGTAATTAATTAATCTGTATGTGAACTAACTTCCAATTCATTACAACTGTATCCTCTTCACACTATTACATACACGTATAAAAATATAAAATAGCCAGCTTCCTCTTCTTTGTCCTTTTTTCTAATCTTTTTGGAGTCACAAATACTTATCTGCTAGCCCATTTTTTCAGGAAAAAAGGAAAAATGAGCTAAGCATTTTTTTCATATTTTTCCTTCTTTCTTTTTGTTCTCTACATGCCAGTTTTCATTCATCAAAAGCAAGAAAAAGTGGAGTAATATTTTTACAGAGTTTAAATTATGTTGTTGTTACATTATAAATGATCAAAGTATATAGTAAAAATAGTTTTAGTGTACGTGCAAGTCATGTGTGCATTGCGTTAATTAATAGCTTATATTATTGAGTTCTCAACTTTGAAAATTTATTAATCAGCATCATCAAGTGTAAATACATCATTTACATTGAAAATATTAAATAACTCCTTTTACATTTAGAAATCTTTTTTAAAATTAAATTTTAATCAATTAATTATTTAACTATAATAAGAAAACCTTCTCAATTTAATTTATACCATGTTTATTATAATCAATATTTAACGTACAACTAATATAATATTTGAAGAAAAAAGCGAAAAGACGATTTTGTCTAAAGAGGAGTTTTATAATAAAAGGCAAAAAGTTCAAACAACATTTTTACGGGTCTTGACACTTTTAATATAGTATAAATGTGTTTCGTACAAATAAGGTAAATTTTTTTCCTAGCATTACTACCAGAACATTTAAGACAAAATGTACATTGGAAATTATATTCACATTTTAAAGTATTCGCTTTAATATTCTGTTGGGGTGTTATCGGTTAATAGTTGAGCAGTTAAAAAATTAATACATAAGTTATTTAGGTTGAAATCAGTTAGGCTGTTAAAAATGAATTGGTCATGGTCCGTCCAATTTTACTAACTGCTCCATTCAACCTTTAACCTTGACTCAGGATTCAAATA